>CM074951.1:20766762-20780049 GCA_037577455.1 Pangasius macronema | reverse complement strand
TCCCCCAACTGCTCCCCGGGCGCTGCAGCTAAAATGGCTGCCCACTGCTCCGGGTGTGTGTTCACATGTGTGTGTGTTCACAAATTCTGAGTATGGGTCACCACACTTGGCCACAAAAGTCACTTCACTTCACTTCACTTCACATGCATTTAAGAATCTGAGAAGGGAAATTAGTTCTCACCCAGGATTTCGAGTCATGAATGCCGTACTCCGACTCGAAGGGCGGCCTGAAGTGGGGAAGAGCGAAGACCTGTATCATTGCTGGGATGGTTCCCTCCCGTCCCACTCCATTTTTGGCTTTGTACCAGTTTGGGTCCTGTTATTTAAAAAAAAAACATGCGCTATTTGTGAGATTTACTCAGAAACACCAGCAGCAGGTTCTATAGAGGAGGACACTGAGAACACAATGGTGACAGGAGCATTAATATTCTGTAACACAGACTGGAATCATAATGACACGTACCTTAGTGACTCCTATAATGGTGAGGACATCTCCTTTACACAGGGGCAGATCCTGGTCAGTCGAGCCGGGGAAGTTGTACCTGGCCACACACTCTGTGCCTGGAGGCCAGATCGTCTAATGAGAGGGAGATGATGCAATGCTGCTCAGTCAGTGGACACAAAACATTTAAAATACACACACACACACAGACACACACAGGTCTGCACTATTGCAACTATGTATTTTAATCATAATCACTGTGTTTGTTTTCTGCACTGAATTAAACACAATCAACCGCCATTTTGGAGATTTTAGCTAAAGTTTGGCCTAAAGATAGATGTAGGATTTTGACGACTTCCTGTTAACAAGTGATAACTTTCTATTTGGTTCTAGTTAACACTCAAAAATGCACTTGATTAATATGCCCAAGAATCAACTTAAGATACCAGTTTTTCTTTTCTGACACTGACACTGATACCGAAATCTGGAGTATCAACTGATATCGAAGCCCATCCCATATCTTTTTCTTTAAAAAGTTTAAAATTAAAATTAAAAAATTAAATTTTTTTTTTTAATTGATGCACTTAAAACATACAGGAGAAAACATAAAACTAAAAACACAACTTACTCAAAACTGCTTTCACACAAAAATCACTTATATTTCTAATATAATAAATATGATACATTATAAAGTATAAATATAATAAAAATCAATCATAACCAAAAAAAACAACTGTTAGTTCTGATAAATGTACATTTGTAAAGGTCAAGGTCAGAAAAGTTAAACAATGTCTTAGCCTAGGCTAAGTAACTTTATTTCTCCGATATCTGAGCCACCATTTTGTGTTGGTATAGACATGACACCATCCTGGGTCCTGAATCGGTGCCATGTCTATTTATAATGTACATGTTCATTTATAATATACATGAGTAAAATGTACAATGTACATGAATAAAAAAGTCGTTAACGTAAGATGGCAAGATGCTAATTTTCCTTCTAAATTGGCAGCAAAATGCTGATAAACAATTGTAGTTTCGTTATCAAAAACCTTGGTAATCTTTTAGCTATAATTATGCAGCTCTAAACCACAAAATCTTCTCAGACCAGAAAAACATCTCAGGACTATTACATTTAACTCTAACATTTAACTAAAAAAAACCCCAAGATGATCAAAGATGTGTGGCACGTCATTGAACGCAGCAGCTAATGATTGGTTAGCGATATCTACGCCAAGCAGCTGATGCTAATTCATTCCCGAAAGCTTGTTTTTGCTCTCACCTGTATGGCAGACATATTGAAGTGGGTGAAAGAACAGAAGGAAAGGGGGAGAGAGAGAAGGAGAATATCCTCTCAGTGTCCCAGCAGGGTGAGAAACACCATCAGCGCTGAAGCTACACCATCCACCATCAAGTGTGTCCGGAACCTACAAACAGAATGATTCGATTTAAAAAAAATATATCACACAGATATAAAATACTATGAAAACAGGACAAAACGCTTGACACAGGAATGAGAAGACCTGCAAAATGACAACCTACCAGCATGACCTCTTTAGTCACACCCTCATTGCACTGTGACACAGTGAGACACTTTCATCTGCATTCAAATACGGAAAAATAACGCTCTAGACTTGTTCGAAGCTGCTAAGTCCCTCCCAGAACCAACCGATCAAACTAACCAATCGTTCAGAAGTGAACCAGCATACAAGTATGAGCAGCTTAATAACAGGAAGCACAGACACTTTCGAAGAGGAAGTGTCGGCTGCAGATTTTCCGATGCCTCAGACAGGAACTGGGGTTTGTAAAGCAGAGCACAGCATCAAGTCTGTTTTTAAACACAGCTGAAAAGCGCGGGAGGATCAGCACTGAGTTTTTGGTGGGAGAGATAACACTAGTGTCCGTCGTGCAGTCGAATGATATTTTCCCTTTTTCTTGCGACTTTATATTTTCACCGTACCACATTAGCACATCTGCCTGATGCGACAACGCAAGAAGAGAACTGGGCAAGGAAAACTTTTACTGAAATCGTAATGAAATATTGTCATGTGCGCCTTTAATAAAATTCATCAGAAAAACACTGACACACAGATAATCAGGTTTGAACAGTTCGATACAGCACACCACTGGTGAAAATACCCTTCAAATTTCAGCCAATACTTCCTGTTCAGAACTAATGTCATGTACCCTTGACTACACTTCCTGTTTTCACTGCATGAAGGCCTACTTTCTGGAAGTTACTTACTGTTTCTTTGTAATCCTAATGAGGCAAAAATGGATTAGTCAGGCTTCTGGAAAACACACATGCACACACAAGCAAACATCCAGACAGAGAGAACACAGAGAGACACACAGAGACAGAGAGAGACACAGAGAGACAGACAGTGTGAGACACAGAAAATCACACACAGCCACGCACAGACACACAAAGGCAGACAGACAATATCATACATCTAATGTCACTCGAAGCATTTACAAATCACCAAACAACAAACACTAACAATAAAACCGCACAAATTTACTGTCGATATAAGACTTAATATCTCTTAACAGTCGACTTTAAAGTATATAGGTAAACTGTTTATACTTTGTGTAGTGTGTCAAGTCCACAGCCATAATCAGTTATTGTGTGCTGCTATGAGTTTTACAACATGAGCTCACTTCCTGTGCTGTTCAGAGCAATGTTCTTGTCGTTAGTGCGCGATGAACATTACGGGATGGGTGTGGGCTTGAGGCGCCAACCGCAGCTCCCGTACACAGCAGCCTTTACAGTTAGGGCACATAAGCCACTTCCCTTTAAAAGCACACTCTTCCTCTGCTGTTCCGATGGCCTAATTTTACACTGCCTGGACAGGAACAGCATGAATCATTAAAAGATAGGAAGCATGCTGTCAGGCCTGAAGGGAGACGTGTTATTTCAGACGATTCAGAAGTTCAGACAGTTAGTAGCCAGCTGGCTAAAATGCTTTGTCAGGTCTCAGAAAAGACGACGCACCAAACAGACGGCTTTTAAAAGAGCAGATTTGCTGAGGCCAAGCACCAAAGAAACTGACAAATTTAAGGAAAAACAACGCTCCACCCACTCAGAGTGTTGGATACTTATTGTACACTTTTTTGGCCACAAGCTTCAGAATCTTGAAGCGCTACATTTTCCTTTAATTTGTCACCCGTCTGTAGTTACATAATGAATAAATATCATGCATCGAATATCACAGGAAACTTTACAGAATCAACAAAACACACAATTACACAAAATCTAATCAAAGAAAAAAGCATTGTCTTTTTGCCAAAGCTAATTTTTTAACAACAACATCTCTGGACTTCCTCAAACCTTATTTACTCCTCATCTCATGTGCCTACTGAAATTTATTCATCAATCTGGGTCTCCTCGTGATAACAGCTCATCATTTAGCATTACCGCCAGTGATGATGAGGACAGGAGGCGTGTTTAACAGGCGGATTCTTCAGCTGCTTTTCAGTCTCGAATGGCAGAGCTCTGTCAGCTCCGATTGCCACTTCACCATCTGTGACATTCCACTACTGTAAGGAAGAGGACGTACATGTACGTTACACACGCAGCACACACGCTTACACGCAGCACACACGCTTACACGCAGCACACGCGTTCGGTCATTCAGAGTGAAAGCATGAGCCCTCAGTCAGTGCACAGCAAGATGCTTTACCATGTGCACACAACAGTTTACACTGAACTCCATGTTCAACTGAAGCACACAACACTTAAAGAAAAAAATGTAATAAATTTGTATTGAAACATATATTTATATTTGTCACGTGTTTAGAGATTAGGGTGCTAATTTGTTGATTGGTGCTGTATTTTTTGTTATTCCTGTGAGAAGCTAGCAGTTGTCTACTGCTAGCACAGTTACAATGGCATTTAACTTGATAATGGTCAGGATTCTTTATTAGCTCCTAAAAACTGTTTTCCAGCGACATTAAACGTCATATTAATGAGAAATCCAACGCAGAAGTAGTGGAGACATTGGTGCAAACACTTAAAGTCTCAGAATGCAAATCAGCTTAGCGAGTTAGCGAGCTACATTTGATGAATTTAGGTGTTGACATGAAAGTTGTAGGTTTAAAATCTGATCTGAGTGTACAGTTGAGGAGGTGAGAGTGTTAGACAAACTAAAGGACTAAAGTAAAGACTTAAGTCTCATTGGAGCCAGTATCTACGTGTAGCCAAAACAATGTATGGGTAAAGTAGAAAACAGTTAACCAAATTAAAAATAGGGTGAAAATTTTGAAACTCATTTACAGTTGAGCTGCGGTTGCGGTGACTTCTAGAGTACAACCAATATTTATGACTATACACTCAGCAAGTCCCACCATTTTTCCTTTAAGCTGTTAAACAGCCATCGGTGTCTGAAAGCTCTTTAACCTAAAAAAGATAATCACTGCGCAGAGACACATGTACGTCACTGTAGGGGGAAAAATATGATGCAATTGCATGAAAGCACCTTGAAATAAAAAAAAATTTTACACCACAACAAAAAGCAGGATGCTGCCGTTTTGCAAAAGAGCGCAAACTGTAAGTTCGGTGAAATATAATCTTGACATTTTTGTTTCGATGCATTCACTAGTAAATAATCATGAAGTTTCATTCTTTTCTGTGTAACAGTGTGGGGTGTGCCCAGACTTGTACCCCATAAAAATGATATCATCACTTGAGGAATGCATGTTCTGGGCCCAATCTAGCACAAGAGCACTTTTCATCGCTGGTCTTTTTAAGAAAGGCTGCACACACGAGGCAACTGGACGCCTGCGTGCTGCCCAATGAGACTAAATTCATCTGGATGAAAAATTCATGGAAAATACCAGAAGAGCCAAAGCTTTTCTCCTCATTCACTCAGTACACACAAGTGCTTCTTGTGTGTGTGTCCAGCATGATCAAATGAACCCGGTTCTACACACACTGTCTGGATCAAACAGATGCACAAGAAGAGGCTTTGAGGAGGAACTGATTTCTCGTGGAAGATCTTTGTGGTATTGTGTGTTTGCTTGCTCTTCACACAGGGTGTGAAGATGCATCAGCACGTACAAGCTGGGTGTAAACCTGATCATTAGGTTTCATAAAGAAAGGCTCAGATCAAAGGACTGTGCAGAAGGCAGATAAGGGCACTCTCTCATCAATAGAGAAAATGATGAGAGGTGCAGGATCGCTCTCAAAGTTTACCAATGATAAAGCCGGATCAAGAGATCGGCATTACACGTGAAACCGAGAAGACCGGAGATGTCGAGCCTGACTTGACTCGACGGTGTGTTAATCAGAAAAAGAACAGAAAAGGAAAGAGTGAGAGTGCCTTCAGGCGACATGAGGAACCAGGAAGTTAGCTTCAATAAGAGCGTGGAGACATGACGTGCAGGCAGATAGGGAGACATCCTGTCATTTTAGAGGTGTGCGTCGAAAAGTGCGAAGGTCGTTTCAGGAAGCACAGAAGAGTATTTGTTCCTGAACCATCAGAGCACAATTACAGTCATCCAAACTGCTTACATACTACAGCAACCTGCACTTAATATGAATTAATATCAGACTCTACAGAGGAAAACTGAGAGAAATGTGGTCAAATAACAATAATTTTCACTAATACACTTAAAGAAAAACTCATATTTAATAAAAGCAGTAAAAATGATGAGTTGTCTCAAGTACTGCTCAATATAACCATATGTACAATTCAATTCCAATACTATGTCACCACAGAACTATGTTATGTAAAAAAGTTATGTCTTTTTTTTGTAACAGACTTATATATAGAGTCCATTCCTGGGAGAAGCGTGCTTTAAACCCCAGTAGCCTATCCCGATTCGAGGTAAATAGGAAGCTACCTTTTCAGAGCAAGGGACTGGGCTTGATTAAGGGTAACTGTTTATTCACCTCACATAATATAAGCTGTATTATTATGCAGTCTGTTGAAATGTTCGATATCCGGACGTGTCAAATCGAGAGCCTTGCATCAAACAATACAATATGATACACCATAGTGTTATACCTCTAGAGACGTCCTAATCTCTGGAGTTTCTATTTCTGGAGTCGTCTTATTTGGTCTAGATGTACAGAGTTAGTGCCGATATTCGTTACAGGTGTATTTACTTTTGGACCTCTGTGGGATGAAACAGAACACAGCCTGTCTCTTGTTTATGCATATTAATTGCTGTATAATTTATTCACCAATCTCTTGCTTTCCTCTAGCTGCAGAAGAAATCTGGCTGTTAGAAAGCAAATACAGTAAACATACGAGACAAATGTGCGTCCTTGGCTTTGTCTGTCTGTCTGTCTGTCTGTCTGTCTGTCTGTCTGTCTGTCTGTCTGTCTGTCCCTTTCGACTAAATCAATCATTTACAGTAAATATAATTACCCACACTCAGCCACTTTAAGGAATATTCCAGTGCAGTGTATGTGCCAGTACTGTATGTGTGAACCAAAAACAAGAACCAGCTTGTTTCCCTGAACTGAAAAAAAGAACAGAAAACCTATTTACTCTTAAAAGCCGCTGTTGCATTTTGTCAGTTAGTATTTAAAACATGCGACTATATAATGCATATTTACTAGGGTGAGTCAAATGAAAACCTTAATTTTTTTTATTTTGCACTGTTTATTGCAAATAGGGACACAAAAATGTTTAATTTTTCTACATTATCTCTAGTTTAGTCAAAGTGTTCCAGCATTAAACATGGGTCTGTTTTCCTTTCAGAAAAAAAAAAAAAAAAGATTCAATTCTAATTTATCGCACTTTCAACTTTTCATTTGGCTCACCCTCATAAATCTATAAGCATTACACTCTAATAATAAAGCCTCAGGATAAGAAGAAGACAAAATCTTATCAAAACTATTTTGTTATGTAGTTTTATTTAAATTTTCAATGTAGAAACTACCTTTTTTTGCTTTTTTGACCCACGTTCTCCTTAATTTGATCATCTACCCATCAGAATTCCCAGCCACCAGCCAGCTGTCCCATATCATACGACAGCTTCCACCCGGGAACACACTTACTTCACGTGTCTCAGAACCAACTGCATCTTTTTGGAATTGTGGCACATGCTGCGTCACGGGGAAGTGTAACAGCCTCATAGGAATGATCTATCTACCTACTTCCACATACATGAGCTCACAGGCACCTCCCTCCCAAAGAGCATGGCCAACTTGGTTCCCAGTCCCGGATGGCTGTGGCATCGCTGGGAAAATTGCTATCTTCCAACGGTAGGCGGAAAATATTTAACTCCACTGGTAGGGCATGACCACAAATCCTGAAGGAGTAGTATCCTCTCTGATCTACAGCTTAATGAACAAATTAACAGACATGCGACAGATTTTTAAAAATGGTGGAGAATTCCTTTGATGCCAGGGAGTTCAGAGATCTGAAAGAGGAAGTAGTTACAAGCATGTTGTGGAATGACTCTTCTCTCAAAGCGAGTGTGTGAAGGCAAGATCAGACAGGCCATAAACGCTTTGACCCCTGGCCACAGAACATTCTTCTTCTCACTCTTACTCATGTACACACACACTTCCTATAATTAACTAGATACAAACCTACCTTAAAATAGATTTGACTATCGTGCATTTATCAAAACAAACACCATTTCCATTTACCATCAATCAAAGACAGCTGTAAAATCAATTTTAAGCCGTCTGCAGCTCAGACATCTCGAGTTAACTCTGGAACTGAGACCTGGGAGCAGACAAGTCACAAGCCTGGGCGTCTGGGAGAAGCAGGTTTCATGTTCAACTTATTTGTTTTTAACTGCAGTTGCAGAAAAGTAGTTTTAACAACCAGGAAAAAAAGCAAAATAAGCCCTACTCCTTACTGACCTGCAAACAAAAGGTTTCATTTGGTATGTTGCACTTAATGGTGGTGTGATGCGCCTAAATGCTGTAATCATAAGGCATGTTTCTGAATCCCACCAGAAGATAGGGATAGGTGGAGAGTGATGATTCGCTGTGGCGACCCCTGAAGGGAAAAGCCGGAAGAAGAAGAAGTTTCTGAATCCCACCATCTGCCCTACACACATTGACTTAGACGCAATCTGGCTGATGGTACCATGATTTTAACTAGGAGGATTAATTAGCATGCACGCGTGACCAATAAACATGACGTTGGAAACACTGACAAAACAAAGCAAATATTCTATAAGTAAGTCACCTACCTCACTGTTAAACATAGAGACGTTAGCCAGACTCGAATAGTACCTTTTACGTACAATGTGAGGACACCAAATCACCAAATTAACACCAAATCTCACACCCAAAACACTGGCTAATGACTTGCTGAAGAGGGTAATCATCATATACTTGTTTGTTTCGCTTAGTCTGTATTAATGCACTTAACTACCTAACTAGCTCGCAATATGTTACATACATTAAATTAGCTAAAAAATGTTTAGCCTAGACAATTAATGTCAATTACTGAAACATGGGATTGGGATGCACATCATCAGCGTTTTTTGTGCTAGCTAATGCATGTATTATTTGTCTACCCCTCAGACTACAGAATTTAGACTTCTATGATAAAACACTGCATGAAAAAAAACCAGGTAATGTTGCAAATCTTTAGCATTTTCTAAATATCACGCAATGGAGAAACCAGGCTACAACATCCAGACTTTCTAGACGTATAGCTTACGGAACTGAAAGTTTCAAAAGTTAAATAACCACTACAACTTCAAAAACTTTTTTAAAAATCCTCTAGCAAATGATCTCAATCAAGCGTAAATCTCAAATACTAAAGCGTTAAGTCTTCGGCTTCGAAGAGAACAGCAGGCAGGGCAGATGTCACAGCCGTCTTCAGCCTGCACATCATGAGAACGACTACTTGCATTTCAAAATCATTAAAGTCGAAGGGATTTGAGTTGTGTTTTGCTTCAGGAAACACATTGGCGATTCAGTGGCAGGTGCGCAGAGAGGATTAGAGGTATTTACTCGCAGCCATATGCACAGCAGGAGAAACAGCTATGTCTCTGAACGTTCCGGGAAAAGTTGCATTTGTATGCAAAGCAGTGGGATTATAAAACAAACAGCGAGTATAAAGACTCAGACATGCAGACTGAGACATCACGTAAAATGTAATATGGTGCATTGTTATTAACGTTAGAACTGCCTGTGCTTTCACTAGGCTTTAAAACATTATCACAATACTGGATTTATTTTATTTTTTTTAGGATTACCTTTAATCAGACGGGTCAGAGCTGGGCTTTGCACATTTTTCAGCCAGCAAATAAAATTATAGGGTTGCTTTCTCAAGGGAAAAAAAAAAGGTTCCTTTAAACTTCAAAAACTACTGAGGAACCAAAATTGCGAGCAAAGGGAGACGATATTTTGAAACATGCACAACAATATCTACATGTGTGTACAAGCACTGCATAACTGCATAATACTGTATCATTAATTATCCGCTCATGCCTTCGTTCCACTAGAGTCAGAATAATTTTAATTTTTAAAAAAAAATTGTTTCAACACTATTAAAAATATATAGATTTATATATACAAAGGCAAAAAATCCACTTTTGAATGTTGATCACAGATTCTGATTTAGTCACTTTAAACAAATCTATCGAATGTCATTTACTAAACTTTTTGACCATTCGTGTGCTGCTTGATGAATGAAAATAGGTCTGAATAGGAGGAAATGTCATTTATGGCATATTTTAATTTCACTTTTTTTTCTTAAACTATTAATTTTCTTACATAAAAACCAGCCGAAGTATGTTCCCCAAAAGCAAAACAAATCTAAATGGGTAACTATTTGTAAATGGCACTTATTAAAGTTCATTCGTCTGTGTTTGGATTTCAAATGATTAGAACATTAAGAACATTATTCGTGAAAGAAGACAAGTAGAGAGAACAAGTCAAACTCAACACAGCAGAGCTGATGGGACGCCCCCGCCACCAGGAAGCTACTGAAGATCAACTACTGCAGACATCTGACCTTGCGGTTACTTCAATGCTGTTTAAATCAATTCCAAAATCTAATCAGTTCATCTGCTGGTTACGATTTTTCCATTTAAATTCTGCAAACATTCAAGTACTCGTTCTCGAGATATGCCGCTAACGAGAATCTCAGACGGACGGACAAACAGCCAAAAAACAAAATGCCTCCCTCACTCAGTGGCGCAGACAGAAATATAAACTCTAACTAAATTTCAGAAAAAAAAAAACATGACTGTGGCTAAATAAATAAAAACAAACGAGTGTGTTAGATGAAATTAGATTGAAAAATTTATAAAAATGATATGGCTGTTTTTCTTGTTTTTTTTATTTGGCCCCAGTGTCAAGTAAGAAATATAAAATCTAGCTAAAGAAAATTACTGTGGATAAATAAATAAAAACAAACCGAGTGCTATAGGGTTTAAAATGTAAAAAATGTCAAATGTCTGTAATATTATACACAGAATGTACAGTTGGTATCGGGCTGGTCAATATGATGATATAATATTGATTATATCACAGAAAATTGCATAACAATACACTTTTCTGAGATATATTTTTATTTATTTAAAACAATTTGATTACAATTTGATGACTGGAAACAGCTGATTTGATGTAACATTTTTAAATTTTAACAGATTTTTTTCCTCCTTTTCACTGGTAATTTTTTTTTCATAAATAAAAGAAATATTTAATATAATAAATAAACTGAACATTTTTGTAGACCTTTTAAATCATTTGAACAGGATTTCTTATGCAACTCTACTGTACTGCTGGCAGTTTGTGTGCAGACCTACATATCCTGAAGCCTTTGAGAATCATGATGTGATATTTTTGTCATATCGCCCACCCTTAAGTGGGTAGATAAATAAAAAAAACTTATGATACATGTATGATATTGCTTTTTTGTGATTTTCTTTCTTTCTCTCACAAGCTGTATGTACAATTGTAGCACTACGACTATATGTTGGTTCAGTAGGGACAGTAGAAAATATTTGCATAATAATATGCATTTAAATACTAAACCTTTTGTGATGCACACATTTTGAGTCTAACACAACTGAACTGAAGTTAAAGTATAGATACTTATAGATACTAGACAGAGGTTAAACATGCAAGGGTGAAATGGGTGCAGCAGAAATAGAAGCTGAAAGGAAGACGCGCAGTTTGAGCCCACAACATGTCCCTCGCCTCAGTAATTATTCCCTCTCCATTCCTCTGCCTCTGCTTCACTCTGCTGTACTCTCACAGAGCAGGGGTCTCTCTCTGATCACACTTCCATCTAGCCAAAGCAGCTCGTCCAGCTCCATTCGATGATCAGAGTCCGGACCTCGTCAACACTACGAGTAATCCAGGAAGCAGTGAGCTGGTGAAAAGGAGCTAAAAGGTCAAAACGAGAGGATTCCAGGAGCTAAAAAAAGCATCTAAGGAACTCTCGACCCAGACATTATTGTACATTCCTTCGTCACACCCAAACACACACACACACACACACACACACACACACACACAGACAGTTGACAAAAAAACAGGAGAGTTGGCCAACCTTACTCCACCCTGAGCAGCTACAGATGTTTGTCCTTCTGGGACTCGAGCTCTAGAACAGCGAAACAGCTGCAAACAGCTGGGCAATAACACTGGGACTGATATTGACTCAAAACTGTCTCTGTCTGCAATTTAATGCACGCGATTTAAAGTATGACAGTAGACCTCACACACGTCAAAACTCCTGATAACAGTGAAAACAGTCTGGGTATTCAGGACCAGAGGAATCACAGTAAATAAGATAAAGTCTCTTGGATATTCCAAAAACAAACAAAGTGTGTGCAATATTAGTTCTCCATGAAACTCTGAGTGCCATTCATCATTGTGGCAGTGGACATGGTGTTACACTTTCCTATAAAACTACAGCTGAGGGATAATTGTGCCCAGTACTGGATCTAAAGAGTTTTAAACAGAAAAGGGAAAGCAATAACAGGAAGGTTTGGCTAGTCTTGCAAGCTTTCACTACTTTACATCATTAAATGTGGCCAGCAACATTCTACTTTTAGAGGAAGAGGCCATTTGACTGACATTCAAACAGTCAACATTTTACTTACCACAAATTTCTTCAAACAAATCTCCTGAATCACTTTGAAATTAGTTCCCTTTTTTTTTAATCCAGTCACTATCTCGCTCTGAAAGGCTCAGTGGGTTCAAAAGTTTGTTTCCCTGTCATAAGGTGGGTTCAAGATTCTGAAGCTAGGAAAGTGTACAGTAAAAATGAGAAACTTTGTTAGCCATGGGCGGAGCATGTATATCATTATGCATGATTTTTTTCCACGTTTTTCTTCCCAAATTGGCATCATTTATTTGCCAAGGATGCTGATTTCATTGAGACTACCATTAGTCATTTTGCTAGCTAATAAATCAGCTATCTACAAACTGCTGACAAATTTAAAGAAAAAGTGATGGCACTGTTATACTGCGTGAGTGATTTTGCTAGTTATCCTGTAAAGAAACATTTCTATCCTGATGGGTGTGGTCTCTTTCAAGGTGACTCCGCCCCCATGTGTAGGACATCAGGGTTCACTGAATGGTTTGAGGAGGATAACAATGATGTAAATCATATCCTATGGCCTTTATAGTAATCAAACAGAAACATAATTGAACATTTATAGAAGATTTTGGAGTGAAATGTTAGACTGATCTTCATGACCACCATCATAACACTAAATGAGGGAATATCTTTTGGAAGAACAATGTTCACTGTTCCAGTACAAATCCAGAAACTTGTGGAATCAAAACTGCACCTAGCTGCACTGTGCTTGATGATTTTGCATCATACATACATACATACACACTCCTGAACAAAATCTTAAGACCAGGGAAAATATTACAAGTATTCACACTTCGCACTGGTGGATTGTAA
>CM074951.1:20756298-20766662 GCA_037577455.1 Pangasius macronema | reverse complement strand
TCTTTTGGCATTTTGAAGAAGTTCTTACAACCTGGTTACAATCCACCAGTGCGAAGTGTGAATACTTGTAATATTTTGATCAGGAGTGTATGTATATATATATATATATAGGCTGTGGACGTGAATTTGTAATTAGTGTGGCACAGCTTCAACCCTTTTGCATTCTTTTTTTTTTTCCTCATGCAACATTTGAATAAACTCTAAGACTTTGGTGTTGCATTCTGTTTGCATCTTAATTAAGTTTGCGTGGCACATCACAGGATCGACACGAGTGTGTCCTGCTGATGCAGTGTGACAGCTTGTTTACAGCCACACTGACATTCGGCCTTCTGAACAGTTCTTTCTCTGTGGGAGCGGCGTGTGCTTGTGAGAAGGCAGCTGCCAAAGTCAAAGGCCCGGGGGACGCACACCAAATGCAACATTCATCCTGTTTACACTCTGCCTACGAGGGTGGATTTCAACTGAAGACTTTATCAAGAGACCATGTGCAAGTGAAGAACACCGGAGCTACTGCAAGCAATGAAAGCATCAAAGCCAAGCCTGTTTTCTAAACCGCTACACGCTTGAAAGGTAGCTACGTTTGTGCTGTATGGACACGGTAAACAAAAGTGACAGGTCTGCGCTACTGTATATACCACAAAGTGGGGCCTATAAAATCCTAAATAAAGGCCATTTCACCACAGTATTTTTTTGAAGGCATAAAGGAAAGGAGGCTTAGCAAATAAAAAATCATTCAGATCAGGGGAAACCCCACCGCAAATGACAGGGCCGAGCATCTAAACACATGCAAAATGAAAATTTCTGTGGAACAATTAAAAAAAAAACTCTCAGTGGTCATGCTATAACGATCAAACTATGACTTGCATCTAATACGACCAGTCTTATAAAGGAGTGCCTTTGGTTACCAATTAAAATATTCATGTCAGTATTACAATATCAATACTATCCTTAAGACCACTGCACATTATCGGTACAAAGCTGATCTGTAATAACACGGCTGACTGTGTGGGATGGTGCAGGCTGTGGGATTTGATTGGAACTTGCCGGAGTGCCAGCGAGGTCAGAGTGTGCGCTCTGTGCCGAGAAGGAGGAAGTGACCTTCTGAGGCCAGCTCGACTAAATCCATCTCTTGTTCATTAATTCAAATCAGCTCCAAAAAAAACCACACTGGGCCTTTTTTTTTGACACCAGAAGAACACAAGCATTTGAATAATTGCCCATTTGACTGGTGGTAATTTTTTTATATGTTCCATAATATTTTAATAATAAAGGAGGTATTTTTCCTAACATTGGTACGCTTACTAACATTAATAAGTTTGAGGCAATATAGCATTCATGTTTAAATTTTAGGTACGTGTATTCAGAAAATTCAGGCAAGTGCAAGACTTATATATACACACTATATACTAATTTATATATATATATAATTTTCAACATGCACAATATTACTGTTGTGGAAATTTCAAATTATTGTCTTCTTCTTTATTTATTCATTTTCAGTAAGCACTTTATCACAGTGGAATACACAATCACACACTATTTCACACATGTTTTTGGGAGGCACAAAGGAACCTGAAGGATCATCACAATATTGGACATTTTCCATGACCGAATTGATTTTGAAATATACATTTGTACTATTGTTCCTCCTGTTTCCTAAATTAAATTACACTTTAAACCCAAATGGGTTAGATCTTAAATTAGAATTAGATATAGATTTATTGTCCCATCACAATTTATATATATATATATAAGGAAAAAATAAAATACAAAAAGATTTTACACAGTAAAAAGAATTCTGGTGTATAGCTAGCAGTTAGTAGTGATATATGAAGATAACAGGAATATAGTAGTAATGTTTATAAAGCAAGTTACGCGCTGCACCACCGTGCTGACCAACCATCACACAAGATTAGGCAGTTACCATTAAATTTTCATACATCGATAACAATTCATCACAGTATTCGTGCACTCTTCTCTGGGAAACAAAATCATGGGCTTTTGAATAGAACGCAGAGACGTTGATGTTTTGAAGTGTCCGTGATAACAATGGCATTGACACTGAGTATTGCGAGCTATTGTATAACTGATCAGCACAAGACTGCTATTGCCACATTCTTGCACTTCCATTTCTTCAGTTCCCAGATCTGTAATAAGGACATGAATCCATCACCTCCCCAGGGTTCCAGTTAACTGTAGTGCACTGGGGAGGGTCAATCCACGGCCCGACTGAAGCACTCACTTCCTCCACCCTGACAAGCTGGCTGGACTCAAGAGGACATTGTGTGCCATTTTACTGGAACATAGTCCACACTACTGGGAATTTACTGGGAATACCAGACCATTACCAAAACCCAGTGGACCACTTGACAGTTAATATGCTTGGTCTCAAAGAGACACTGAAGCTTCAACACGGCCACTTGAGACAGCATAACTGGGACAGCTGTGTGGAGGCCAAGCCCCTCTACATACTTAATATCCTGCACAATGTGTCCATTTTAAATGTTCTTCAAATGACTACATTGTGTATGGAGTATAAATGAAGTTGTGCATGGATGAGGGTAGAGAAGAGAGAAATCAACTCAGTAGAGGCAAATATAGGGGAAGAGATAGAAGTTATGATATTATATAAGACTATATTTGAGATTGCATGGATTTGAAAAGAATAGAGACCAAAAGAAAGAACAAAAGAAAGTTCGAGGTGTTAAACATCCACCAGGCCAGCAGATGTTAATAATAATAATAATAATAATAATAAACACAAACTGACCTGTATCCGCTTGCTTGCTGAGTAGTGCAACACTCACTGGAGACTGGTGACAAGTAAATGAGGATGTTTTGAAGATTTTCCGAATAACTGCTCGGTTTCAGGTTCGAGTCAAAGCAACAGCAGCCGCAGTTTTGTCCCTGACGAGTCCCAGTCCTGCAACAGCCGAGCGAGAAGGTCTTCTCTTCCTCTCAAGTCAGCTTCAGCTTGTTTCATCAACACAGACAATAGAGGAAGGCGTAAACCTAAAGCGTTAAAGCCCTGTGAAAGCTTCAGTCACAACACTCAGACCCGCGCTAAAGCCAGCTTCAGTCACAACACCCAACCGGAATCAAAGTGGTGCAGCTCAGAACCTTCCACAAAGACACTGAGTGCGGTCTGCTCTGCTGTTGCACCTAAGCAGTCTGGACTGAGAGAGCAAACCGTCAGCAGACCTGCCTGTGCTCTCAGTAAGCGCCAGTCCACCCACCCACACGCACACACACACATACACACACATACACACAGGCGCCCTGAAAAAGGAAGCGGACTTCTTCTTTTTGCCTTTTTCTTTTTTTACGCGTGCCATGTCAGAGCGCATGCGCATTCATGGGCACGCGCGCATCTCCATGCCAACCCTAAGTGAAATTACGTAGAGAGATTCCAAACACAAGCAGCACAACTTCCGCGCTGAAAGGATGCCGCAGATGTAGCAGGAAAAATACATCTTTTAGACTCTTTAGTACAGTAGTATGCTGGGTTTGGTGGAGGCCTCAGGCTCTACTGCTACAGTAGCTGAGTTGACAAACTGCAGCAGAGAGGGTCGTACTGTTGTTTTGGGTGCTGATCGGAAAACAGGTAGGAAAGACCAGCAAAACCTACCTATGTAACTGCTTATGCTATGTTCAAAATAGCATAGCACTAAACTACTGTTAGTGTGTTATGTTGAACACAGCATTAGTGCACCAATTGCTACGGCACTGAAAATGGATTGATGAACCATAAATGACAAATCAACAAATGTATGTTGTTCTAATATATATTAGTATTAGGATAAAATACTCAAATTTTAAAGAATTTTTTTAGGTTTTTAAAACTCCCAAAGCACCCTCTGTAATTTCCAATAACAAGATATTATTTCCAATAAAATACAAGTAGACTTCCAATAAGATTCTTAAAATCAAATAAGATCCTACAGGAAAATTTCACTGAAATTCCAGCAGGATATTTTTGACAAGGGTATCTATGTCCATCTACAGTCCTAAGCTCAGGTGACTGTCTGTGTGGATTTTTGCATGTTCTACCCGTGTTTGCGTGGGTTTCCTCCCATCTCCCAAAGACATGCCCGTGGGTACACTGCTGCTCTGATTTGCCCCTAGGTGTGAATGATGCCCTGTAATGGACTGCGGTCTCCTACAGGGACTGCTCCAGATCCACTGAGACCCTGTCCAGGATGAAGCAGTTACTGAAGATGAATAATGAATATATTAATGAATTTAAAAGTAAGCTAAAAAGAACAAGGAATCCAATTGCATGTCCAGGTTTTTAGAGCAGGGGGCCTCCACTTGAGTGATAGAACAAAGTTGTATTTACATGCAGTGGTTCTCAAAATGGTGTCCATAAAACATAGCAGGTCCCAGATTTTCTCATTTTGTTACCTACCAACACCAAAGTATTTTATGCCAATAAATAATGCCAAATGGAATCTAACAACAATTGTAATAAAATGGAAATTTAAAAAAAACAAAACACCACCACCACTGGCTTCAATATATAGTCAGGAAATGTGTAATGTCTGTATACAATGAATAAAAAGGTAGAGTTGGATGTCCAATAATATTACATGACAACAAAAATGCAGTCAAGACTTTCTTTATTCATTCAATCTCAAGTTTAACATTTCAACTCAAGAGAATTGAGGGATTTTGTCAACAAAAACATATTGACACCCAAACCTTTCTAAACACTGATGTTATACATCATCAGTGACTTGGAAATAATAAGGTAGTTCTTTCACAAACCAAGCCACAGTAGTCACAACTAAATCATACTTTGCAGTTGTTTTATGTTCCAAACAATGAACCAGGAGAGGAAAATATTGTCACTTTTGTTGCAAGCTTCTCTTAGACACAGTGGATGGCAAAAAAAAAAGGAAAGACCAACAGGAAATGTTTTGCATTTTTTAAAATAGCCCTAAATCTCAACAGTGAACATGACTACAAACAACATTTTAACTAACATTGGCTTTAGATGGCCAGGGGGGCTAACAGCCACTCTCATTGCAACACAGGAAAGCAAAAGAAAAAAAAAAAAAGTATGATAACTGCAAATGACCACACAAAAAACATAGGGTTTTTTTTTGGTGGGGAAAATAAATGACACCAAACATTTTGGTCTGTGTTCAGAGATAATGTAATTAACAAACCTCTGTTTAAAAAAAAAAGAAAAAAGAAGAAAGAAAGTTAAACCTCACATTCCTGGAATGATACAAGTGCATAACTCTGCACACAATATGCTTAACTCAGTGCTTTAGGTAGAACACACTGTTACTGCTCAAGAAAGAAAGGGAAGGGAAGGGGGAAAAAAGGAGTATCCGCTGGAGTGAATTGGAGCCAACTGGTTTAAGGTGAACCACAAATTCAAAATGAACAAAAAAAAAAAGTAATTGCAATATAAATAAGCTCTGAACACTTTGAGCAGCATCAGTTCTAGCTTCATGTCACCTCTCAAAAAATTGAGGGGAAAAAAAAAAAAACTAATGAAATGCAAATAAATGACCAGGACTATTCTTTAGGAATATTTGGAAGATTCAGTTCTCACCATTCTTGCTTACAAGAGGCAAGAAACAAAATCTAAAAAATTCATAATGCTGAGAATGATACCAGAATGTCTTACATTAAAGGCCAGTTAAAAGTTGGTCAGCTGCACGACAGCCTACTGCCTTCACTTCAGTTCTCAAATGTTGATCCCACTTCGCCTAATCACTGCATAGATTCAAACTTCCTTCAAGATTTAATATTGCAAACGTCAATGACAACAAGGCAAAAATCCAAACCCTGTTGGCTGCATTGCTGTGAATTAGAGAACTAGAAGACTGAGAACTCATTAACAGCTGAAAACTAAGCTAGACATGTTTATAGCTATGTTTTAAGTGCCTGCTTTAAAGGACACTGGGCTAATTAATACCTTACGCTTCAGGAAAGATAGTGCAAGTTCAGCTGATCTATCATAAATGTCTAGATTTCCACTCAGCAACACATTTGGCACTTTGTACAACCTTTTCACAACTGCCTTCTGGTCTTTTACTATAATGGTAGACATAACGTCAGCACGTTCATTCTTATACTTTACATTTTCCTCCCAACACGGGAGAGGTAAGGATTCTAGCTTTGTATTTTGTAGCAAAGAAAAGCAGTTTTTCCTCTGAACCAGCTAATATTCGCTACTTGACAAATGACAAGTGCACCTATGATGGGGAATAGGCAATGATATGCAATAAACTATTATTGTTGTCCATTAAAGAAGCACTTCATATACATTTTCTTGCCATTCTAACATTGTCCACAAACATGTATATAACATTTTTGCTAAATTTCACAATAGGTGGCCTATCCAGGGATTCCCATACAGCCACTTTAATGCTAAGGACACTGGCAACACAGAGACAGAGAGAAGAATAAAGCCACTCTACTCATGTGTCTGCTTAATCATACTTCACCGTCACGTATCAAACGGGGCATCCTGAATGCCAACACGCTTTCCTACTTGTGTAAAGTCGGGTTAAACTGTGGAAATATCTCGGCGTACATCCAATCCATTTGTAAATTTCTCCACTGAAAGTGAATGACAATACAAACAAGCCTAAAAGGAAAGTAAAAGAAAACCTATAAAAAAAAAAATTAAAAAAGAGGGCAGGTAATAAAATTACAAAACAAAAAAATTAACTCTACAAAAGGTATTAAGGGTGACGAAAATAATACACTGTTCAGTCAGCAAGACCAACAGAGTAGTTTAACATTGAATGATTTGAAAAGATCCTTTTCTCAAGCAACCAAATGGTAGATTTTCTTTAAATTCACAACTCAGTTTAACCTAAAACTGAAAGTGTTAAACTTTCAAATACAAACAGCTTGGACTTTGACAGCTTATTGTTATTTGTATATTTGTTTATCATGAAACTCGTATAAAAGTGCACAACATCATATAGTATATATGTAGCTGTTTCCAAATAAGGTTATTATCATTGTCGCATCAGACAGAGGTACCTAAACTGCTCCACAATTCTTGTAAGAAAAATAAACCGTTTGAATAAGTGAAGTGAAATGTTGGTGTTTGTCTGTCATTCAGGCCAACAAATAAAATTAGCCAGTATGGTACTGAGAGGAAAAAAATATATAGATATTTTCAGTAAGAATCCTACCTGCTTGGCCAACAGAAAGTCAAACAAGGCTTTGATTATCTCTTTAAATAACCCAGGGACTTTAGACTCCGCACATCAGTGCTGACTTTGATCACATTTGGCACAAGCTTGAAAAAAAAATAAAATAAAATCCCTAAATGCTACAATTTTTTTCCCAAGACAAGGAAGAATGAATGAAGAAAACTCAATGAATGGATCTCAATAGAAAATAACTCTTGAGCACTGAAAGGAAACTAAGCAAAATAGACTGATTAACTCAGATAAACGAGTCCCAAGCAGGATCGTTCCGGTTCTGTGTTGATGTCATCTTTACACAGCATTTAATAAGATGAAATATCACGTCTTTGTGCAAACAGATCTGAGCCCTGCAGCTCAAACCACATCATTAGTCTGTAAAGACTATAAAGAATCAATTAAAGACTGTTAAATTCAAAATAAAATGCAGAAAGTGTCAGAGGCTGGTTCCACGGTAAACGCGCACAGAGATGGAAAGAGGGCAGAACCACAAGCTGGGTGTGTTCCTCCAGCCGTCCTCCTTTTCCCAATTTAACATCCAGGATTTGTATGTAGCTTTAAAGAACGTAAAAGAAATAAGATGCTGGATTCAGTAACACAACAGAAGGAGCTCGCTCACACCGACATCTGATCAGTCTGGGATTTAAGGCAGGTTCTGGCTCACGGACCCTGTGCCTGACCCTGTTACAGTCTGGGTTAGAGTATGTTTATGTCGAGTGCAGTGGAATGACAAACTTGCAGCCGAAGGGTGAGTGATACTTGATACCCACTTCCTGAAACACTTGGCGTGGAACGCCGATGTCGCACAGGTAGACTCGGCCCGCTCTCTCTGGCAGTGGGAGCGGGAGGCCCAGGCAGAGGGACCACTTTGCCTCCACAGCTTGCTCTTGCCCACTCACTGGAGGATCTATACTGAGCACAGGGGCTCGGTTCTGATTGGCCCAGTCAGCCGCTGCCCGGTACCATGGCTGCTCCCTCAGGAAAGTGTTCTCATGAGATTCGAGACAGTTTATGACCAGGTCCACAGGGGTATCTGGTAAATCTGAGAGATCACAGAGAAGAGATAGCAGCTTAACACTAAGCGCATTAACATGGCTGGGATACTTTATAGTTTAAAATGACGAATCAATGATAAAAAGCTTTCACATCATTGATCATTTTAATGCAAACAGTGTATACAAAAAAAAACCCTGAATTGTGAAGACCTAAATAAAATTCAGACTCAATATATTCACAATATAATAAATAAATAAAATAAGAAATTGTTTCGGTTGTAGCTAAGTTTTACTTGCTGTATCCGTTTTAAATTAATGTGTAATTAAAATGCAATAATAGAATCACAAAGTAATTAAAAAATTAAATATTTAAGATAAATACA
This sequence comes from Pangasius macronema, assembly GCA_037577455.1. Classification (NCBI taxonomy): domain Eukaryota; kingdom Metazoa; phylum Chordata; class Actinopteri; order Siluriformes; family Pangasiidae; genus Pangasius; species Pangasius macronema. Next base: position 20,758,103 of record CM074951.1, on the reverse strand, counting down.
AAATCATGCTTTTTTTTAATAGTTGTCCTTATTGTGCAGTTAATGCAAAACTATACAATACATCATTCTGTGACTCACTGCATGTGTTATTTATAGTTTGCTCAATTTTATGAAGGGTGCCAATAGTTTTGGAAGAGATAGTAACTTTAGTTATCATGCTCTGGATAGAAAAACCTATTCAGACACAGCCTGATAAAACGGACCCCAATGAGTTTAGCGTGTATGCGGGTGGAAAACCTTTTTGAGCAGCTTATAAACCTTCAAACCAGCCGACATATCAAATTTAAAACAGTAAAACTGAAATGTGTTTTGCTGAAGGTTTTGTTCGTGACTTGAAAAGGCATGATTTGAACTGTGATCAGCTATTACAAATAAATATAAGTAAGCAGTACAGGCTCTAACCTCTTTATTTAGATTTAATGAGAACACTTGCCAAAGAACAGCATTCCTTTTGATTCGCATTATACACCTGATTTTCTTTGATCACATCATTAAAAATGATATGATGATAATTCTCGTGATTAATAATAATGAATTATACTTGAATACTGAATGTGATTCAAAGCCCACTTTTATAGTGAACACTATAAGTACAGCACTAACAAGATGTTTGACTGCAAAGTACCTCTGACGCTGGAAACCTGTTTGCCACCCGTCTTGCCGAATAGTGCAAGTTCACTGGTGATGGCTTCCAGCATCTTCACAAAGTTGGGGAGGAAGAGGATGACCTCCACTTCGTGGTTGGCCAGGTGGCGGCCGCAGCTGATTCCCTGAGCTCCCTGTACATGCGGCCCACACAGCAAAGCCACCGTTGGACGCTGGTGCAAATTTTTCGGTGTGAGCCTACAAAAGAAATTAGTATAAATAATGTAGTCCTTGGTTTTTCATAAAAGGAGATCTACACTGCGCTGGCTACAACTGACCTGTTTGGGCCTCCGAGCAGTGTGAGAGCCATCTGACTGGCACACACACCGGTCATCTCCAGCCTGCGCTCCAGAGAGAGACCATAATTCTCAGCCACGCTCAGCAAGCGCTTGTGCAACTCGTATGAGATACTGGGGACCACCAGCCCCGAATCTTGGAATGCAAAAAAAAAAAAAAAAAAGAAGAGTCCATGACACTGCTACATCACTGAATTATTATTTGCAAGATGTAGAAGAAAAACTCAAAATTTGGGAACTGAATGACAATTACAATAATCCTCTAAAAAAATAGGATCATCATTAATTTGCAGTATTAATCCTATTCTTACCAGTGCTATACTCCTTTGCCCCCGACTGAGGCACTATGATCTGTCTGTACACGACGGGCTTGGCTTCCAGAATGTTCTCGTCATGTCGGTAACGCGAGGGTGTCTGCTCTGCAGGATTCCCCCGTGTCCGTGCACCGTTACCTCTCCGATCGAATGAATCGATCTGCGAGAAGACGGCGGCTTTGTCAAAGAGAGCCAAGTTTCCCTCAAAGTCAAAGTCCTCGTCTAGAACGTCGTCCATGCCATCGCCGAAACATTCATCATCTTTGTTCTTCATTTGCCCATTCTTTGAGCCGTTCTTCTTCGGCGTGACCTGATTTGCTCCTCTACTGCTGGACGACCCTGAAAGGAAAAGAAACAGACAATAAGGATTCAACTATATACAGTCAGGTCCAGAAGTATTTGGATGATGACAGTTTTTGTGATTTTGCCTTCATACACCACCACAATGGATTTGAAATAAGACAATCAAGATGTGATTGAAGTGTAGACTTTCAGCTTTAAGAGGTTCCACAAAAATATGGCATTTACCATTTAGGAATTACAGCCATTT
>CM074951.1:20722577-20756198 GCA_037577455.1 Pangasius macronema | reverse complement strand
CTCTATTTTTTGTCTCTTGCTCTTGTTTCTTCTTTTGGCATTTTGAAGAAGTTCTTCAACCTGGTTACAATCCACCAGTGCGAAGTGTGAATACTTGTAATATTTTCCCTGGTCTTAAGATTTCGTTCAGGAGTGCGTGTGTGTAATGTAATATTATATATATATATATATATATATATATATATATAAAATGTTCACTCATAGAACATGCAAACAGATTAAACAAAACATGTTGCATTAATCTTTATAGTTTGCCGTTGCAACAGGGCATATGCCTGATTATGAATCCATTATATATTTATGGCTGTAAATCTAAGACTTATGTCAAATAGACTGAACTTTCACCACGACAGGGTGTAAAAGTTACATCAAACCAAAAACATCTGTAAAGTCAGATTCAATACTTTACTACTCTCACTAATTTCTACTACTCTCACTACTTTCTTTCTTACTTATCTACAATACTACCTGAATTTCCCTTCAGGGATTAATAAAGTTTATCTTATCTTACTCTGTTCACTGGAATGGTGTCATGAGTCACAGCTTGATTTGGGTTTTGACAATTATTAGTTCATTATAATCATTTGTTCATGTAAATCATTTAATAAATGATTTAAATCATGTAAATCATGTGTTTTGACAATTTGTCCAACATTGTTCTGTTGTCCTGTCTATCTTGTATATTTATTGTAGATTTCGAATTAGTCTCACACTGTCATGTATTTGCGCTTTAAGCAGCCCTGTTGTGTGTTGCACCATCGTCCCGAAAAAACGATGTTTCATTCCAATGCATACGAGTTATATAAAAGAATGCTTTGTGCAACCAGTCTCCGTATACTTACACGAGTTGTGTCTTCGTCTGAAGCCTTTACTTTGGCCTGCCATCTCTACATGGCGCTCTACATAGCTCTTGGAGTAGTGCTGTGATGGAGACATGCCTCCATCGTGAAGCCTGGGCTCAGCTTTGGGCACATTTACAGGAGCACTGTTGACTCCATTACCTCCACCTTTGTCCTTGCGTCCAGTGTAACCAATTATGGAGGAGCCGGATTCAGGAACACTCCGCTTTGTGACTCCATTGGAGCCGTTACGGATTTCCAAGATTTTGAGCTCTTTGATGTCCATAGCGCTGTGAGCACACAGAAAGATTGTCAGAATGCAGAAAATCTATTTCATCTTGAGAATAACATCCTGGAACCTCAGCAGTCTTAGACATAATGATTTGAACCTGAGCCCCTACCTGAAAGTGACCTCAGGCACTGGACACTTAATTCCATTGTGAAACGGTTGCTTGAGGGAGATGGTTTGAGTGGCCTGATCAACCGAGGACACTTCTCCTTGATACACTCCCAAAGTCGGACCACAGTTGATTGAAACAAGGCTGCCCAACCAGTCTGCTGCCATTCTGTCTGATAATCACCTTTATTAGACAAAGAAGCAAAGATTAATGTGGATAATGTGTCTTACAGCTTTAGCCACATCCGGGTGTATTCAATCCTACAGATTGCAATCATCTGCAATCTTCTCAGTCTAATCTATATTCTACACAAGCTAGCAACTTCACCTGTTTCCAACACACTACTAATAACTTGAGACTTATTTCTATCACTACTGATTGATTTACTGATTAAAAGAGACTCCACGTTACTGTGGGCTCTCGCGAAAACGCCATGATAAGCCGTTGGGTTATATTTTATTTGCAGAGCTGGCTGGTATTTCCCTGCACATTAGCCAAGTTAGCTAGCCAGTTGTAACATTAAAGAGGCCTGACTAACAATTAGCTACCAAGAGGCTAAAGCAGATGTACATATATAGAAAAATACGCGCGGCCAGGCTAACCTAAAAATACTAATACACGAAAAACACACTCACAAAAAAACCCAAACCAAAACAAATATTTTGGTTAACGTACTTCTTTACTGCAAATAACGCAGTAGCTTGCAGCTAGCTGTAAGACGGACGCTAGCTTTTGGCTAGTTCAACTAGCCAGCTAGCTAACTACTTAGTAACTAGCTTGCTAGCTAATGGGTCGCTTAAAGGTAACTGTTTTAGTCGGTTTTAACGAGTTATACTCAGATACACACCTGGGAAAATGTGACTTAGAAATAAATGCTTGAATTTTAAGCTAGCAAATAACGTTTCAATATATCTGAGTAGTGCAGCGCTTCTCTTTCTCTCTCGCTCGCTCTCTGAACTTCTTCTCACACGCCGCTGTGGGTCAACACGAGCCGCTGTGTTTGCGCTAAACCCACTACCGCCACCTGCTGTTAGGGAGATAAACAAAAGGCGGAATTAACGGAACAAAACATATATTATCGACTTTATATTCCGAATGGCATACCCATTCTCAATATATATTCAGTCATGATACTAAAAGGTCATTACAACTCCCCAAAAAAGAGACAAAAACACAGCTAATTATTTGATAAAGAGTTTTGTTAGGAGCCTCCGGTAGGGACATGCAGGTCATGTGACTGCTTGACAACAACAACGCTAAGACTGCATCCACTGATAGATTTCTTTACGTTTCACAGACTGGGGGGCTTATATTTATGAGCAGTTGCATATTATGAAGATTTCTGACATTTGAATATTTCTGTCAACGCTTGGGTTTGTGAAGAAGCCTGCCAGGTAATAGCAATACTTTGTATATAGCTAGCTAGCTACGTTGCTAATTAGTGCTCTGTAGCTAGTGATATTCCTGGGCATCTGTCAGATTTACTGCAGAGAGGTTTACTGTGAAGATTTTGGCATGTGTGCTTCTTAGATACTTAACAAATTCGCACACAAAGTAAGTGTGCACATTAGTATATTTTAGTTCAAATATTGCTATAAGTCTTCTCAGCATGTAACACACTGCTGTTGGTTGTTCAGCTTTATTTTATATAGAAATACTTAATTGCACAATTTTTAACCCTGGGCAATAATGTCTAAAGGGGTCTGCCATAGGAAATGTAACGAATCATGTTCTGAATTCCTTCTGCAGTTTTGTTGTTACAAGGAGATCACTTCCTTATGTCTCAAGTTAGGACCTGGTGTCTGTGATTTGCTCTTGTCTGTGGGGGATGCTGTAAGTTTTTCTAATGAAGAATGTTGTTTCCGGAAGTTAAGCCATTGATGCGAGTCTGTGGCTGGAGCTCATGTACAAATGGTTGGAGCTGTTGAGATGAACCTGACGATAAAGCCCAGAATAGTGTGAAAGGAGAGAGAGAGAGAGAGAGAGAGAGAGAGAGAGAGAGACGGGCAGAATAAGCTCACATGTTCCCATCAGAGTACAAATCACACAAAAGGACAGACAGCAGAACTGAAAGTTTAGTGTTTTTTAGGTTTGAATGAAAGGGTTACAACTCTTCAGGTTCTCAGAGGCAAACGGATTTGAAACGGATTTGTGTGTGTGTGTGTGTGTGTGTGTGTGTGTGTGTGTGTGTGCTGTTGATAGTTTGTGCCACATCATTATTATTATCATGCTAATCAATGACACCTTGTGATATAATGCATTCCTCAGCGATAATAGTTTCAGTGTTGAGCTATTGGGAGATATTAAAATTTGACCAGCCGTCACTGCCTAGGACGTGAAAATCATCCAGAACACAATTTAATAGCAGTCCCAGTGCATTAATGTATCAAGGCCTCCTAATACATTAAACATTTTTTCCAAACATCCTTTGGTATGTTCTTAGTTAACTTCTTAGTTAACTTACATCTAAGAATGTATGTAATTATTCAGGTTAGCTATTCCTTTTCTTAATATAACAGTTTATATATTTATGATGTTTTTTGAGTTGATTAAAGGTGCGTTATGTACGATTGGTCTATTTATTTATTTATTTATTTATTTATAAAGATTAGGTCTCTGACAGTTTGTGGGTTTGACATTTGGATAATTCCCACCCATCTTCAGGAAACTTTGCCCCCAGGATCTTAGGTGGCAATGGGTTTTCTTGACTTAAACAATAAGAAAATTAGATTTTTTTAAACTATTAAAGTATAATAAAAAATGTATTATTGTACCTTTAAGTTTATCATAGAGTAAAGGAAAGTGATGGGGAAAAAAATGACCAGGTATTCACTCCTCTACTGATTAGGAACATACATGCCCAAGAGCTCATATGTTAGAACGCAGTTGATGTTATATAAATGTGTTGACACAGTGGTATCAGCTAAAGCAGACCTTCCTGCTTGTTTTAAAGTGCAGAATGGATCCGACTGCTTCTGGAATCTTCTGCAGCAGGATGCTGAGCATGGTCAACTCCGAGGACGTAAACGCAATCATCCAGGCCCAGAGGCACATGTGAGTTCTTTTCAAATCATCACGTTTTTCTACAGCTTACCATGAAGAGGCAGTAATTCTAAACACTTGTGTAACTCACTGTCAAGGCTGGATCGCTTCGAAAAGACCAACGAGATGCTCATTAACTTTAATGGCTTGTCCAATGTGCGGCTGCAGCAGATGAACGACCGCTTTCTGCTCCACACTCGCACTTTAATTGAAATGAAGAAGGACTTGGACAGCGTTTTTCGCCGAATAAGGTGCTGTAGGCATAAGTTATTATCTTTTGCTTGGCATGAGAAGGAGGTATAAGGGATAGTTTTTATGTGAATGGACTAATTAAATGTAAATTATTGAATCTTTTTCAGGACATTAAAAGGCAAGATTGCTAAGCAATATCCAGAAGCCTTTAGCAGTGAGTTTTACTTTACTTTTTCTTATCATTATATTAAAGTACCCCTCAAAAAGTCATCTTAAACCAGTAAAAATAATCGAAGTAGAATAATACATTGATATACTATTTTGCATAATGCCAGAGAAACTACTAAAGTGGCCTAGAGACTTCTTTACATTTTCTCCTTATAAAAAATACTAGGATTTATGAATATACATGAATATGCACATTCCTCCATTCCGTCCTCTTGCCTCATGCTCAGATAGCTAGCTGGCTAATTAACAGCTAGTAAACTAGCTTAAATGCAGTACTGTACAAAAGTCTTAGGCACCCTAATTTTTTTTTTTGTTATAGACTCATCACTTCTACATTATCCAGTCAGTACAAAAACATTTTAGATTTCCAAACATTAGTTTTCCAGCACAAAATTAAATGTTACAGAAAAACGTCTGTATGTCAGTAAAGAAAGCGGCAGATTACATAAGAGACACTTTTCAGATAAAAGCATAATGAAGGCTGCTGGGTTTTGCTGCAGAAATAAGAAGCGAGTCGACAGTCGAAGTCTCCAGAAGAGCTGTATCTGCTTCTGCAAGATGCTCAGTAACACTTACAGCTCATTTCCTTATAAACCTGCACACACTGTACCTGAGACTACTAAGTTGTTTTTTTGTTTTTAAAGCAAAGGGGCATCACACCAAATATTGACTTTGTTTCGTTTACTGCTCTTTATAGTATTTTTTTAATGTATAAAATTTCATTTCATTATTTTTGAAGGTGTCTTTGCTCTACAGCATTTCTTGGCATGTGCCTGAGACTTTTGCACAGTACTGTGTGTCACAGGTGGAGTGTGATTTCAGTATCTGAGGTCATGTGGCTAAAGGTTTCAAGTTTCTATGTCATTCTCTAATAAATTGCATTTCAGAAATTTTTGGTTCAAGGCTGTTGAACATCTCAATCTCAGCTCCACTGCGACACTGTTGAGTCAGTTTGTTTATAAAGATATACTGAGAAAGTCTGAGGTTTAATGTGAGGTCGGGGCTTTGATAACAAATCAAAATCTACTTCTAAGTTCAGTGCTTTTTTTAATTCTTACAATAAAGCACTGAATGTTGATCTATAGTGATTTTTTGCTTTTCACATATTGTATATCTTTTAAAACTTTTCCAGTTTTTGCTCGGCACCGATCTCTTTATTCACCCACAGACATTCGTGAGGCGTCCAGTCTGGAGGATGATGACGATGACTTTGACCCTGTTCCCCCCAGTGTAGCCACCACCACCGCCACGTCTGAACAGAGCACTGAATCTTGTGACACGAGCCCCGACGTTATCTCACCGACCATCAGTCGCTGTTCTGAGGAGTTTTCTCAGGAGAATCCAGACACTCCAACCTCGAACAGCCCTGAGAGGGTAGTGCTGCTGGATGAGGGCCCAGATTCAGTCAATATCTAGAGAATCTACAGATCTTTTTGGACATGTTGCTAAAGATTTGGTATAGCCTTCTGCTTCGCCTTTATTAGCCTGAGCGCGTGTGACATATCACTTCTACTCAAGTCCAGTCACGTTAACATACTACTCCTAGACGTTATCCAGCGCTAAAATATGCTGTAAGTGCATTTGCCAAATGTGTTTTTAGTCAAAATGATAAGGTTATGAAGTAAATGAAACCTTTGTCATTTTTTTCTTTTTTTTAGGAATTATTGTTATATATACGGTATGTTTTATTATTTCAAACTAAGAGCTTCATGTCAGATTAAAGTAATATGTCTTGCCCAGTAATGCTCCACATTCTTTTAACCTCTAACTCGTGCTGATTCGATACACATCATGTTTTAAGTGGTGCTTTTTTAACTGATTTGGAATGTACCCATTTATTTTAGCATCTGTAAAAATTGGACAGTTTGGATTGTCTTGGTGGTTTGCTTAGATATTCAATTTGGGCCATTTAAAATAAACATGAACATGTGGAAAGACAGGTTTGATATCTCAATTATCACATTTGTGTGTGTGTGCTTGATTACTCAACTTTTGTGTGTTTGATTAACATATATAAATATAACTTGTATTTGTGTTATGTGTTCCAGTCAAACACATTTAACACTGTGTTGCTTTTTTAACCATAAATCCTAATTCCATTAATGTTATGTTTACTCATGATCATAACCAAGTTATCCATCTCTCCAGCAAGCCTACAGTAAATGTGTTAATGTTTATCAAATTGTGGTCGTATTTTGCATCATTGTCTTTATTCTTTTTTTTTTTATTTGCACTTATATAAATAGTAAAAAAAATCACCTGTTATTTTTTTCCCATTTCATTTTGAATGATTCTAATGTGAATCGAGAGAATTGCAAAATCATTTGCAAGTACAAACAATTTGAAACATATTTTTAGTTTACCCACTGAAACAAGCACATTATGTGTATCTAAGTATTTGACCATTAGCATGTGAGCCGAGTATTAAGTTATAGGCGTGAGTAAATAGACCTATTTTCACTATTTTGACCATTTGAACACAGACAATTTGCATGTACTTATAAGCTGATTCTGTAGTTATTGTTGATTCTCACCTCTGGCTTGTTCATAGGGGATCTAAATCTACATCTATATTTCTATAAAGCTTACATAGGAACCCCGAATAGTCTTGCTCACACTGCTGTTTTGAACAGAGAAATCAAAAGAATCAAAACTCGAAAAGATTCGGTTCACTGAACCGGGTGTCTCGAAGGAATCGACTCACTAAAAGTGAGGCGTCGAGGAAGTACAACAACTCCCATGATGCAACAGCAAGGCATCGTCACGACTCCACTTCAGCCTCAAAGCCCCAGCGGGTCCGTCTGATACAGCATTGTTCACTTTCACTCCGTTTACATGTTTATTAACCCCGGTTTCACAGGGGGAATGTTTCGATTCGAAACAGTGAATCAGCGATGATTGTTTAACAGACCAGTTTACAGGTAGGTGCATTTAAAGCTAGCTAGCTTTACTAGCGTGTGAAATTACAGGTGTTCGCTAGCCATAGCTGGTCATTCCGCCGCTTGTTTAGCTTCGGGTCTAAATTTAGGGGGGCTTAACAGTACCTTTTTTTTCAGTTTTCTTTGTTCCGGTTGTCAGGCTGACAGTTCGGAAATAGCTCCAGCATGGCTGTTGAGGAGAAGCTAACAAAAGTCGCTAGCTGGAGTTAAGGGATAGTGATGCGCGCTAGCTGCTAATGTTGTGGTTATATACAGTATACAGATGTGCTGGTATTTACTGATCGTTTCCTCACAGGTTCAGGAGTGGTCTGTTGCTCCAAAGATGCGGAGACTGTCTCGAAAGAAAGCTCTAAATTTAGTAAAGGAGCTGGATGCTTTCCCTAAGGTTCCTGAGAGTTATGTGGAAACAACAGCTAGTGGTGGAACCGGTGAGTTTTCAGCCCCTTTCTCACTCCATGCATTTCCTCTGCAGCTTTCCTCATCCTGGTCCTGGTCCTGATCCTGATCCTGGAGGACCAGTGGATATGTTAGAGCAGGGAAACCACTGAAATGTGCAGGACAGTGGGTTCTTCAGGACCAGGCTTCGGGGAACCTATGATTTAATCACACACTGACACATTGGTCCATTAGTACCTTTAGGTGAAAGTTGCTTTTCTTGTCCTCAGTGTCTCTGATCGCTTTCACTGCCATGGCACTGCTGGCCTTCTTTGAGTTTTTTGTCTATCGGGATACGTGGATGAAGTACGAATATGAAGTGGATACGGATTTTTCTAGGTAATAGTATTTTTTTTTCATTAATGCATAACAAATTCTGTATAAGACTGGGTTGTCTGTATGCAATCTAATAATGTTAACTAATGAGATTAATGACAGATCAAGAGGCTTCACTTCTGTTTTTATTCCTCTCTTACAGTAAATTAAGAATAAATATAGATATTACAGTCGCCATGAAGTGTCAATGTGAGTATATTTGTTTTTTGTATGCACTTGCCATTAAAAAGGTCACATGACAAACAGACTGAGTGACTAAACATATTTCATGAAATAGATGTGTTGAGTTTGAATAGCAGATCCATTTTCCCAGAACTGGCCAAAGGATTCGCTCTCAAGGAATCACAGTGACATTTTGCTGAATACCCTGTTAGAGTGCTTCGTGTGATTTGATTACACGTTCTGGGAAACTGTTCTGTCTCGTTTATTCCATATTGTGAAGTTGTCTTTATCTGTCTAGTTGTGGGTGCAGATGTGTTGGACTTGGCTGAAACTATGGTAGCCTCCGATGGCTTGAAGTATGAACCTGTGAGTATGAGCACTATGGACACAGCTGGTGTGAATAATGCCTTGTGTCAGTGTTTATAACATGTTTTATGGCTCTTTTGCAGGTTGTGTTTGAGCTGTCTCCTCAACAGAGACTATGGCATAGGTAAATTAATCGCACTGTCTCGCTGTAATAACTGATTTTTTTACTGTCTAATGATTAAATGCCACACCTGTGTAGTTTTGAACCAGAACTGCAGATCACGTTTACATGTACAGATTAATAGGGTAACTTCAAAATGTCCAATTTTGCCAATAATTTGACCTACACATCTACTTGCACTTAATTAATCTGATAATGGAAAAACTCCAGGTCTGCGTCAGTCAATCAGTAATCAGACGTCTTTCCAAATATATGCAAATAAATTTGTCAAAGAAGGACGTGGTGTCGAGTTCAAATGTCTAGCCTTTGGTGAGTGGAGTGAATTTAGTGGCAGATATTTATTTGATTGTTTATCTTAAAGAAGAACGTTTCTTGGTTGCCGTTAAGCTGATTGGAGAAAGTCGACGGTGTTTGTTGCTTCTGGGGCAGCTCTTCTCTTTCCGGTTATGTTTGTGCACATGATCAGTACAGAAAATTAAAGCCACCAGATTACTACCATGTATACCACAGCTCTGCTGAATTTTCAATTTGGATTGGTCAGAAGGTGTTAATTTCCTAGAACAGCAGCTCTGATGTTAGTGCTGGTTATTATATCTGTTGTAACAACATACATAGGGATTTGTATCTACATGCTCTGCGTTCTACATATGCTGCTGTTGTTGTTGTTGTTGTTGTTGTTTGTTCTTTCAGCTGCTCTGGTTAGGGGTTGCCACAGCAGATCATTAGTCCGCATATTTGATTTGGCACAGTTTTTATGCTGGATGCCCTTCTTGATACAACCCTCCCCAATTGTATCCGGGCTTGGACCCGCCACTGGGAGTGCAGTGTCACTGCTGTTGTCAGCCCCAGTGGCTGATGTCTGTTCCCTGGCCGGGAATCGAACCCGGGCCACGGCGGTGAGGCCACTGTGGCTTAAACACTAGTCCTCCAGCCCCGGGCTGCAATCTACATATAAGGATTTTAAAAAGTATTTAATTGTTGATACGGTGAAGTTTATGTTACATCTATTTGAAGGAGTTTCTGGTGTCAGCTCTTTGTAACAGGACAGATGACTTTACGCTTTGCAGGTTCTTGGTAACATGACAAGTTTTTTTTTTTCCTTTATTAAATTCACGAGAGTAAAAAAACAGGCTGGTGACAGAATGACTGTTCATAACCGTTACAAGCGATAACAGGAAGTAACTTTTTTCTCGGAGGTTTGACAGCATTAAACATGGGTATAAATGAATAAAACATATGATGTGTCATACTTCTTCAATTAATAAAAAAAAGTATTGTTGGGAAATTGCTGTGATGTAAGAGGGAGAAAACACTTAGAGACATTTGGGTTACTGGAACATAATCAACTTTTTGGGTAACAGTAACTCCGCTTCACTTCAGACTGCATCGCACTACCCTGTCGCTGATTATTTTCTTATAACACAACACTCCGAAGTGTTTTATTCGTTCCATATACTCTACAAATAAATATTATCCTAAAATAAGGGGATAAGATATTAGCTGGTGGGGTTTCCTTTACCACAAGAATATGAATTTACACGAACAGCAGGGTAAGGATCATGTTATCCGTGTGCATGCAAACTCAGCTCTGAACAGTTGTTCATTCTTGCACTTTAGCAATGAAGCCTGTTTTTATTTTCATGCTTTTTTTTTCCCACCCCTAGGACACTCCTGCTGATTCAGAACAGGCTACGTGAGGAGCACTCCCTCCAAGACATCCTCTTTAAAAACGTGATGAGAGGAGCCCCCACTGCACTACCCCCAAGGTCAGTCCTCATCTCCTCGCAGTCTGTTTTCTTAACGCATTCTTCATGCAGCATCGGATCTGGAAACAAACATGCTGGTGAATGTTGAGAAGATTGTTATCGTGCTGTCTCGGGAGTGCAGTTAATCAGTGTCCTGTTGCTTTTCTCTCCTCAGAGAGGACAGCCCCATACAGCCACTCGACGCGTGCAGAATACACGGACACCTCTACGTTAATAAAGTGGCTGGAAACTTCCACATCACGGTCGGCAAGTATGCATTTCCCCCGCCATGACCCCTGCATTTATACTTCAACTCTCTTGTAATTTGCTGATAGACATATGCTACTTATTGACCATCTTGTCAGAATAATTACACCAAAATAATTATATAAAGAATTCTGCCTGGAACAAAGTCTTTAAGGTCCTGTCATGCAGCCAGTTTGAATTTAGCATTTTGCGTTTATGAACATTGTTCAGGAAAAAGAAATACTGTTCATATAGCCAAGTGCAAAAGTCTGAGTCAATAACCGAGTTTCCAGTCATCATTAATCCAACATTAAAGCAAGGTTTAATTCAGGTGATACATATTACTCAAGAATAAATTATATAAAATCCACACTCCTGGGACATTTTTGCATGAAATTGAAAGATGTGAATATTCCATTTGTTTATTTTCCCCCCAAATTGTAGTTGTGTTCATGTTCACAGTGATAAGTCATTTGATGAATGAATGAATAAATAAATACACACACACACACACACACACACACACTATATGGCTAAAGGTATGTAGATGCTGTACACCGTATTACACCTATATATGGGCCTTCCCTGAACTTTTGCCACAAAGTTTGAGGCACACGATTGTTTAGAATGCATGCTTTAGAATTACGATTTCTCTTCATTCGAACTAAGAGGCCCAAACCTGTTCCAGCATGGCAATGCCCCTGTGCACAAAGCGAGCTCCATGAAGAGAAAGTCTGCCGAGGTTGGAGTGGAAGAACTCGAGTGTCCTGCACAGATCCCTCACCTCAACCCCACTGAACACCTTTGAGATGAACTGGAACACTGACTGCACCCCAGACCTCCTCACCCATCATCATTGCCTGACTTCACTAATGCTCTTGTGGCTGAATGTGCACAAATCCCCACAGCCACACCACAAAAGCTAGTGGAAAGCCTTCCTAGAAAGAGCGAAGGATTTTATATCAGCAAAGGGGAACTAAATCTGGAATGGGATGTTTAACAATCACATGGGTATGATGGTCAGGTGTCCACATACTTTCGACCATATAGTGTGTATTGATGAAGAAGGATGAATGCAATATTTTTAGTTATTATTTGTGACTGGGATTTTACACCTTACTTTACAGTAATTAGGCCTTTTACTGCTGCAAGAAGTTTTCAGGCATTGTGAAAATGTGATTTGATTCTTGGCCCAAAAATCTAGTTCCTGTTGAACTGTTGGGGTTGAGCTTGCTATACTGAACATAGCTGATTGGTCAAATGCGAACTTCACAGACTGAACAGCGCTCTTACTCAGCATACGTCTCACTAACAAGAAGTTATTAAAGTTATAGCACACACAAACCCTCAGTGAAAATGTGTCTATACTGAGCAGACCCCTCGTTACTACATCCTGCCTTAGCATTCAGAACAGACTACATCTGCAGTGCAATACATACATTACCTCTTCTTTTCACATGAGTGTGTATTCTCTATTTCAGGGCCATCCCACATCCAAGAGGCCATGCTCACTTAGCTGCACTTGTCAGCCATGAAAGTAAGTTTTCCCTTACAGTTAATTATGTTACAAGAAATTAGTCACAGGGAAGAACTGACATGGCACCAGTGTTTTAGCTATGTGTAAATTTGCTATGGAAATTCTGCTTCTGTTTACATTAAAGTAAAACTAGGAGCTTGCAAGTGATCTAAAGATAAGACAGCAATAAAAGGTCATTTATTTCCATTGAAAATTTATGCAAACCCATCTTGTTGTCAGTGTAGAGCTTTGCTGCAGTCTTACAAGCAGTGTTCCTATCAATCCACAGCTTACAACTTCTCCCACCGAATAGACCACTTGTCCTTCGGTGAGGAAATCCCAGGCATTCTGAACCCGCTGGACGGCACAGAGAAAGTGTGCACAGATCGTAAGTGGCCTGCCAAACAGGTTTTCCAGCACAGCAGACATGTGAACCTGGAAACCACGTACCAGGAAATCCCATTACTTAGGCATTATACACTTATTTCTCGTGTTACGTTAATATCATAAAAGATCTGTTTATAATTCCTTATGCGTTTTCTTTCTTCCCAGTATTTTTTATGTTTATTCCTTTTCAATCCCATGTTTTGCCAGATAATCAGATGTTTCAGTACTTCATCACCATTGTACCGACTAAACTGGAGACCTACAAAGTGACAGCTGATACGCATCAGTACTCTGTTACAGAACGGGTAGGTTCGTGAAAATAAATGGTATTTGAGCTTAGAAACCTGTAACTGCGTTTGTATCCTTAAAATGCAAGTAAAGCAGAACCTTTAAAGCAGTGACACGGTTCTTAAAAACCTGAATAGTAACAACACAAACGGCCCTTATTTCCAGACTGAAACACTGAATTATGGAAATTTAGTACATGAATTGAGATTGTCATCAACTTAATAAATTTTAGATTTTAAATCCAATGTCCGTTAAACATTTGCCTTAAAAATAGGAGTGGGAATGAACAGGGAAAGAGTCCAGAAAAGGCGTGGCATGTTTTCAACAGGAAAGGGCAAGAACCTGTTGCAGAACTAGTGACAAAGGCATCTGACGTCCCTGCTTACAACTTGCTTTACCTGTCACTAAACAGTGATGTGTAGGATTGTAGTCCAGCTAAATACACAGCAGTCTGCTTGGCCGGCAAGAAAAATGACACTAGCTATATTAAATCTGATTTAATCTAGAAATGTCTGTTTTGTATGGTGAGATATTAGAAAATGAAGTTCTAAAAGTTCTAAACTAAGCCTGTATTTTTTTTTAGACTAAGTAAGCAAAATATGTTTATCCAGATCTTAGTCACGTTTGCTTGCTTGTCCACATTGGTTGCCATAACAGCAGCACAGATGTGTGTCTGAGGAGTATGGGGAAAGTCAAATTTAGAAAGTTGAGTGATTAGAAAACAGATTAAAAAAAAGAAAAGAAGCATCAGATTGTGTTTTACACCATGGCATGAAGGCTCTGACGTGCTTCCTTTGAGGCATGTGAAGCCATCTTTTCACATCTTTTCAAACTGCTGTTCGTGCAGCGTCAGGGGGAAGTGTAACGGCGCTATCCACCCACTTCAGCATGCATGAGCTCACAGATGCGCATGATTGGCTAATGTGGCTTTGATTGATGGAGTATGTCACCCCTCCCTCCCTGAGGGCAAGGCCAGTTTTGCTTTGTTGGACTCCCAGTCACAGATGGTTGTGGTTTCATCAGGATTCGGACTTGCGATCTCCGGATGATGGCTCAGTTGTTCTTGTTGCAAATATCTGATGTCGAGAAGTGTGTGTGCCGAGCAAGCCTCAGTATCACGAGCAAAAAGCAGTCGTTTTTCCTTTTAGTTCTCTTCAATGCATTACGACTAAGCTGAACGAGATTTGTTTTTCTTATTATTCTTTTTTAATACCTAGGCATGGTCTTTTATTCAATATAGGGACATTTCTGTCAAAAAGGAAGGCATTGTCTTGGTGTTGGATGTTAGAGATTTATTCTGATATGTCTGAATTGCTTTTTAGGGCTTTCAGCGTTTTTGTGTCCGTCATTTCGTAAAGCAAATTAGATTGGTTAGAAAGTAAAACGGCTTAGTGATGGAGGACAAATGTGAGTCCTGTGGCTGGTATTTATCCAGTATTAGCTGGAACTACAAAAAAAGAATCATTATAAAGCACTAGATAAAACCTCACTCTTACAGCACCTGACTTATATTATTCTGCTTTATTTTCATCCCAGATGTATTTGTTATATATTGTATGTATCAGTTTAGATCTGCTGAATCGTTTGGTTGTGTTGTTGCAGGAGCGGGTGATTAACCATGCAGCAGGAAGTCATGGCGTATCGGGAATTTTCATGAAGTATGACCTCAGCTCACTCATGGTCCGAGTAACAGAACAGCACATGCCGCTGTGGCAGTTCCTCGTGCGTCTGTGTGGTATCATCGGAGGCATCTTCTCTACAACAGGTACAATAAACCTACTTGATGGCTGTGTTTTATGCAAAGAATACTACCTTACAGTGTACGAGTACTCTGTTGTTGTTGTTTTTTTTTCCCTTAGGCATGCTGCACAATCTGGTTGGCTTCTTTGTAGATATTATCTGCTGTCGCTTTAAACTCGGAGTCTATAAGCCCAAACAGGTACGTTATTTATATACATATATAAGTGATCTACTTTCGCAAAGTAATATAATACCTGTACAGCCTAATATCTGTTTACAACTTCACATTTTCAAACATTATTTTTACTTCCACGACAGTGCAGTTGAACCAGTTTAACACTGTTAAGGTTGTGTTGAAGCAGTACAGTAGGCTACATCGAACCCTGACTCGTCTGTGTTGTGCTAGGTCAGTGTTGTGGATGGCCATGCAAACAGCCGAACGCCTCTACTGTCAGAGAACGGTGGACTCTAGCAGCTCAGTGTTGGCTCCCCTGTTCCCGAGGACCTTCTCCATCTGAGACACAAGCACACCACGGGACTAAACTACCGAGCAGCTCACCAAAGCTGTTATTATTGACTTCTCTGGCAATGTGGTATTGTGAAGGGCCGCCTGCTGCAAGCACATAACTGTAACTCAGGCTGTTAACAGAAGTATTGATTGTTTGCTTTCATTACCAACAGGACACTTCAGCATTTCTTTCATCCTGATAACAGCTTCGATCATCTATACTCTGTTTCTACACTCAGCATCTTAGGGAGACGTTACTCTTTTTTAGTTTGATTAGTAGTTATTGTGCTTGTGAGAGGCAGTGATTTCATTTTGAAACCAGCCTGAGAGTTTCAACATCATGTTTTAGACTGATTTATCTTTTGTCCAGCCATCACTGTAGTATCATCCACTTTTTACCCAGATTCTTTTGACATAATATATCAATTTTTTTTTGTATAATAGCAATGCCCCTTGAGATATGACTCTTCTATCATTAGCCATAACTGATAAATTATGACTTGGAAAATAAGTGGGGTAATTTAAAAATAAATTCAGTGAATCAGGAAAATCTGTAAGATGTAATGAATCAGAGCAGTATTATGATTTATGTGGAAGTCACATCGTGTTCAGCTGTGACTGATCAGCTGTGTGTGGGTATGGTTATGTCGTTTGTTTTGGATTTGTTTTTAGCAATTGGGCACTTTCCTCAGGATGAAGCCACTGAATCATATTTGTGAGTGCAGACCAAAAGAAACGATATGAAGAGAGTGACTGTGGGACTGTAAAAGGGGAGAACTCTGAGAACTTGAGTTCTGGGTGGGTTCTGCTTTGTGCTAGTCAGGTGAAGAGTATTTGTGTAGCACTAGATGTTGTCGAGTAGTGGGTGGGAGGCTGGGGAGAATTCTCACGTTGAGAGATTGAGCTGGGGATGTATAGGAAGATAACTTCATAACTCCATTTTGTGGCAGCAGGGGATCCCATGTCAAAGGAATTTGTTTTATCAGCAGTTAGCTGAGTGAAACGTTTTAGACAGATAAACATCACAGAAGTGTGATGGTAATAAATTTTCCATTGCTGCATATTTTAAACAACTGTTATTAAAAGATTTTGACTGCTATAATCACCCTCTTATGCATATTCCATATTCTGTTTATTCTAAACCAGAAGGGTTTGATTAAGAATGTAATTTGTACACATCTGATGGACCGTCTGTGCTTGTGTTGGTTTGAGTCCTTTGACCTGATGCAAGTCTTGATAAAATCTTGCTTTCTTGTTTTCTCAGTCTTTCCTTTTTCTGGGAAAAGCACCATACACATGAATGATATTACTCCATTAGGTATAGACATTCTCACCCTGTTCACATAAAGTATAACAATCAGATGAACATACTGGATGAACATACTGGGAGATCTTCAGCTTTGGTAATAGGGTGTGACAGCCAACATGTAAAATCATACAGAACGTGTTTAACGAATTATGTTTACTCATTCATGAGGGTGTAACAGTATGGCAGCTGTTTAGGTCTGTTCTCACTTTTCATAGAAATGAATTCAGACCATACCAACTGTATTTTATTGTATTTATACAGATAAAAGTAAAACCATAAATAAATAAATGATTGACTGAAGAAACCAAGATGCGTACAGACAGCAATTTGCATCCTATGATGCTCTGTAGCATGTCTAAAAATATAGAGTGATTGCAGCAAGAGGAAAAGATGGAAGTGATTTTGAAACAGGGATCGTCATTGGGAAGGATGGAAAGAGCTTCAGTTACAAAGACTGTTCAGCTAGCTGTGTTTCAGTAAGAGCAGTGACTGAAGAGATGTATGAATTTAGATTTAGAAAATAAATAGGGATGGAAATTGTGGTTGAAAGCACATGATGCTCATGCATTAAAACCAGAACAGCAAGTGTTCTTCATGTGAGAACAGAAAACAGCACAAAACAATTTTCATCAACAATCATACAGAAGAGGATATTATAGTAGGGCTGTAGTGTATAAATCACTCAACACATGCATAATGCAAATGCATATTGTAGGCTTCACTGGTGCCAAAAAAAATTGGTATGGTCTAAGTCCACTTGTGCCCTTAAAGACAGGACACACTACAAATCAATACAAAGTTCTTCTGACTGAACACCTTTATCCTATGCCATAACATTTATATTCCTGGTCTCTAACAGGATGACTCCGCCCCATGCACAGAGCACGAAGGCTCACTGAATGCTATAATGAGGATGGAAATCATATGCTATGGCCTTTATATTCATCAGATCTCAACATAATTGACTACTTATTTATGGGAGATTTTATAAGCTACGTTAGGTGTTACTCTACACCTCCATCATCCTAGCAGCAGTTAAAGGAATATCTTTTGGAAGAACAGTGTTCATGACTCCAGTACGGTTCCCGAGACTTGTAGAATCTGTGCCAAGATGGTTTGAATCTGTTCTGGTGGTTGGTGTTGGATCAACACTTTACTAAGACATTTAATGTTAAATTTGCCACCCATTATTTATAACTATATCTCTTTTGCTTACTTCCCTCTGAAATTCAAGCTCCAACAGTTTAACCGATGCTGACCTAAACTAAACTTTGTGGCAGCACAGGACACTCAGAGTGAAGGCTTTGCACAAGAGGACTATAATACAGAATTATCTGGTGTTGTCCCTGAATGACCAATTCATCAGTTTTGTTGCAGTGAACACAAAACCCTTCAGCACTTGTGTTTCATCATCAGCTGAAAAAGATATCTCGCAGCACCTGCAGAGCTTCACTGTCAGAATCATCACTCTCCGCTTTCTTCTCCAAAACCGCCGATGAAGCTACAGGCTGCTCACCAGAGCGCTCTGATGCACTACTGCACCGTCTCTCCTCTAAAAACTTGCTGTATGCTACTTTCGTTTGCTCAGCAATATCCATGGCTGGCTCTGAATCTTCTGAGTCTGTCGTCTCTTCATGATCAGTCTCTGGAATCACTGTCATTTCGGTCTTCAGCGGAGCACATCTGTCTGCTGCAGCTGTCTTTCATGTAAAGACAAACAAGGTTAAATGATGATGATGAGAGATGATGTGCACAATGTAACTAACTTTATTTCTGTTTTAAACAATCGTAGTGAGTCGACAAGGGTTAAAATGTAAAGGTGGTACAAGTTATATTTACAGCATTTGGCAGATGCCTTTGTCCAGAGCGACTTATATTTATCGCATTTATACGATTGAGGGATAAGGGCTTTGTTCAAGGACCCAGCTGTGGCAGAGGTGGGATTTGAACTCAGGACCTTCTAATTACTAGTCCAACATCTTAACCACTGAGCTGCAGAAAAGTCCAACAAGGTCTGAGCAGCTCTCAGCTGCCAAACACAGGCTGAGCTGGTCAAACCATCTTTACCATCTGATAAGTTATTTTTCAGCTTCCTGATTATTTTTGAGAAGTCAACATTCACTGCCAAATGTCTAGGAGTCAATAAACAGGATTTTTCCATGAAAACCTCTCACCTCTCCGTTATGTCTCTTTATAACACTGAGTGCTGTTTCCATGAGCTCCCGTTCATTCATCCAGTACATCATTCTGCAAAAAAAAACAAAACAACAACAACCACTGAAATCTCTCCTCTGTTTGCCAAGATGTCACTTCTGCTTTCACATAAATATCAGAGAAAAAAGAAAGAAGTTTATTTAAAGCCTGTTTCTACAACTATACCTTTTGGTGCCCTTTTTTCGTACAGATTTGTTCGTGTTTACTTCCGGTTTCCTCTTTAGAGACTCTCTGATCTCCTTTGCTTTGCCACTTTCCTGCTCAGATGCGACCATCCAGGCTGGAAGATTCCGTTTTGCAGACATAATAATGCAACAGTCAATTGATCCAAACGAGCTAATCATTTCATAAACCCCATGAATACGCTGTAAAACGCCAAAACACACCGCTCCATGTGACTTCCTGTCTCATGGTTGCCATGGTTTCATTCTCACAGGGTGCGTCCCAAATCAAATCCACTGACGCCTTGTGCAGTATGGCGTAAAGGGAAGATTCAGCCATTTTCTAGGGTGTTCAAATGTAGAAATGAATGATCCTAAAACACTGAGGGGAAATTGACAATAATTACATCCTAATGCATCACAAAATGCAAAAACGTGTGCCCTTACTTATATTAGTAATAGTTTACTGCATTCATGTCAGATTTTAAACTAAGTTCCATCCATCCATTTTCTGTACAGCTAATCCTACACACAGGGTCACGGGGAGCCTGGAGCTTCTCCCAGCGGACTCAGGGATAAAGGCGGGTGACACCCTGGACAGGGTGCCAAGCCATCGCGCACACACTCACTCACTACAGACAATTTAGAGTCAATTAGCCTACAATTAATGTCTTTGGACTGGGGGAGGAAACCNGAGGAAACCCCCAAAGCACAGGGAGACCATGCAAACTCCTCTAATTTCAACAACTCAGAAAAGCTATACTATAATACTCTTAATAATGACTATCCTTACTATGATTAAACTGTTTGATAGAGTTCAGTCAGATCCTTAAGTTACACTACTAACTACCTTTACCTTTGCATTACTGGTATGCATCATATTGTTTACCACTCTATACACTGTTAACTTATTGCA
The DNA here is from genome assembly GCA_037577455.1 of Pangasius macronema. Lineage (NCBI taxonomy): Eukaryota > Metazoa > Chordata > Actinopteri > Siluriformes > Pangasiidae > Pangasius > Pangasius macronema. The sequence goes on along the minus strand of CM074951.1, from coordinate 20,736,110 downwards.
CCATAACCTTGTTACCTCATTTTAACTCATTTGCTATTTGCACTACTGGTTGGATGCTAACTGCATTTCCTGGTCTCTGTACTCATACTCTGACATTGACAATAATGTTGAACCTAACCTAACCTTTAACTGTGATTTAACTGTCAAAAGTCAGACCTGTCAGAAAAGTCTGGGTTTTGGCTGTTATGATGGATTTCCTTTCTGATTGTTTACACTTGTCAGTACAGTGAGACAATTTGAGTTTGATTGTTTACACTTGTCAGTACAGTGAGACAATTTGAGTTTGATTGTTTACACTTGTCAGTACAGTGAGACAATTTGTCCCTGTAACCACATTACAGTGAGTGTCCAATGTAAGCTGTTTCAGACTGAACAATTTCAGGAACATGATGATAACATGACTAACATCAGCAGTATTTACCTTTATAGCATTTGGCTTATCATATCAAAAAAAAAAAAAAAAAAGACAGCCAGACATGATACATTGTCGGTGAACATCACACATAATAATTTAATGCACATGTCTAGAAACCAGTATTACAGGCAGTATCCAGTTTCAGCTTCAGACACCCCGGGGCAAACACCACAAGCTGTTTGGGCTAACATTAGATACATCATTTGCTTTGCCTTGGTGTTTGTTTCTTTTAATAGGCATTTTCTTACCTTCGTAGTTGTGTATGCTTGATGAAAGATACAGAAACTGACTGTGAAATACAGCCATTGTGAGTGTAGTGACTGAACTGGAAACACAGGAACCATATTCACAAGAACATGTGCAGAAGTGTTTCACCAATGACTCCATTACGAGTTTAATGATGGGGAAAACTTGTAATTACTGTAATTCTGACTTGGTTTGAAGTTTCTTTCAGTCAAAAAAAATTTTTTTCAGCATGGCAGCCATTTTGCCACCCCATTTGTATAAACTATGACTTCTCCCCTATAAACATCGACTTAAATGTTTATTTGTGCAACATTAGCCTGTTTGTTAGTTAGCTGTTGGGCAATATCAAGTCTATTGCTAACATAAGTTGAGCGTGTAGTTTTTTTTCTCATGTCACACACGATGTTTTTCAGTTTTACGGCAATCCTCTAACACAGGCCAGTCCTTTTGGTTTCTCAGTTGGCCACTGTGAACAAAACTGTAGCTCGGTTTGAGACGCACCCGAGCTGAAGCGCTTCATCAACGTCTGATGAGCGCGACGCCGCGACCTCGACATTGCGACAGCGCCACCGCGGGGTCTGGAGCACTCAGCTCGCACTGCTCTTCTGGCTTCTTCATTATAAAATAATATTTTGCTTGTTTATGAAAGATCTGTTGATACATGTCCGGTTTAGCAGAGCTGTCAGCAATCTATAAAGTTTCCCCAGGTTGGTGTGGACTGCATCGGTTCATTCATACCAATGATGAACAAAACCAACTGGACTGACCTGCACTAAGTAACTGAATTATGTTACGCAATTCCAGGAGCCGACTCTTTCAGGTGAACATTAAGAGCCGACTCTTTTAGGTGAACACTTAGAGCCGACTCTTATAATTTATAATTATTTCAATAGAACTTATAGTCTCATATGCAATGAAATGTTATTTTGTTAATTATAAGAAAGGGTAAGACTTCACACAACACCTTATTAGAAGAATATTTATCTTATAACCCTTCGTATCCTATACTGCATGGGTGTACATACAGTGTTTAAAGGCTGTTGTGTCAAAAGACTGATAATAACGAGGCTAATTTTTTAATGATTATTTTATTCAATTGATTGTAATTTAACTGAAATTAAACGTAAAAAAAAACAACAACAAAACAAAACAAAACAAAAAAAATCCCTGCATTATTTCTCAAACTCTCCTGACATCTAGTGGTCGCTTTGACAGTAATGTACGTTTTGACGAGTATGACACAATGTCTTATTTAAGTTTCCACTAAAACAGTTTATTAATTTTTTAATTTAAAACAATGAAACAACCCCATGTATGTAAATGTCTTTAATATGCTTTAATTTCACCCACAAATGAACGCTGTAGATTGTGTAGATCTATAGATATTAATACTTGAACTTGGCTGGTGCTTGTTTAACACCTTGTTTAACACCTGTACATGAAAATAATAACTTTCTGAGGAATTTTGGCACCAAGCGAGATGCCCAGCTCTTTGTCTCTGAGGAGCTTCAACTGCAGACACAGGAAGTGAGGTGTGATGCACACATAAGGAAAACTCTCATGAGGTCCTGAGGCGAGATCTCTGAAGACGTGCTCTGTTGGACTCCAGAAGATTCAGCTAGCAGTCTGATCAGAATTAAAGTTTATGCTGTCATTAAGTGCTGCTACCTGAGATGTTAGACTGGTGCTGTCATTGTCACTGTAGCTCAGGTCATGACCTCAAGAATTGTGGCAAAAAAAGCATCCTTCAGCTCCAGACTTTCAGTGTTAATTGTGCATCAGTTGATTTGCACATGAAACAAACATGTTTAGCTTGATTTAGTTACCTGCAGTTTTTGCTGTCTAACTGACGGGTCATTAAATAACTGATTTATTTACTATTTTACTGTTACAAATTTATCTACAAGAACACACAGGGTTATATAAAAGATTCCCTTCAGTTGACAGGCTTTAAATGTGCCTGTGCTAGTGAGGCCTGTGCTAACAATATTGTGGTGTAATCGAGTGCAAATGCTTCAATGGAAGCCACTTTTGCTACTTGTTGAAGATGTAGTGTATGTAGTCAGGACTAGAGGAAGTACTCAGTTATCAGAATAACTGGAAATTAATTTTCTTAATGAAACACAGACACAGCAGCACAGTTGCATTATTGAGGGATGATTATTGTAGTGCTAATAAAGTCCAGCTCTTTTCATAGACTCAGCTCATCGTAAGAGACTCTTTCAGCTCCCAGCGCTCGCCTAAAAGAGCCGGCACTAGGAGTAGACTCTTTCCTGAACTTAATGGCAAGAGTGACAGAAAACCAACAGCATCATTGTGTATGCTCAATGTCCAAATGAACTTCTTATTACTCATCTAACTTTTGGATTGCAACACTTTAGTGTGCTTGCTGGTCATTTCAGAAATCTTTTACAGAATATTTTTCTTGACTCTGAGAAGGTGACTGTATCCTGCAACTGAATTATTATTTTTTTTGCAAATCTGCTTGGATTGTTGAGTGTATTGCTGATTTTGTCATTGTGAACATAGTCTACTCGTTATTTTGTGGTTCGTTTCTGGCACATTTCTCTATTGGCACAACTAAATATACACTTGAGGCTAGGCTACTGGCTTGGAGCATCGATTTTAGCACATATTTAAAACAAAGTACAATACGAGCTTTCTTAAATGTAAGCACGTTAAGGAGGTCCAAAAAATACAACTCTTTAATTACGATCATTTCTTTTATTTGTGTTGTTCAGTACCGTTAACAACCGCTCACACTCATAGAAACGGACATGAGTATAATGAGTACTATAAAATGAATACTTTACACCATGTCAAGAGTTTATTTGACAGTATTTCAGAATATCATACAGGTAAACAAGAGTTTAGCAAAATTTAATATATCCGCACTGTTGCATTTCATAAAAATATTTGATCACTTAAGTCTTTGAAACTATCAATAATACATTAAACCATATTTATAGGAGTACAGCTGTACAAGGTAAATACACATCTAACACTACACAGTAATATCGATCTGAAATGGGGCCCTTGAATGTGCCATCTTTCACAGATTCAATATTTTCCTCAGTAATATAAAATTTTTCTTTGTTTTTTTTTTATTTTTTTCCCACAGCAGGCAGGATACAGCTTCATCAGGAAAAGCTTGAGCTGTGCAATAGATGCTCTGTCTTTCTCTTCCTACATCTCCACATGTAAACAGCAATTAAATCTAACACACTTCAACCACTCGGTGAATCCGTAACTGGCACAATGCATGTCGTAGGTACAAAACTATCAGGGCCTTATGAACACTTTCATTTTCACTGTGGCACATTATGTTGTTTTTTTTTCACATTTCCCCCAAGATTTAGGTCTCTGATATGTGACTGAACTGAATACAGCTTCAGTATTGATCTCAGATATAAACGGTTCCATACTGCTTCATATTTATTAGTTACATTCCACGTACTTGAGTATCGTCTTCTGTTGGCACAGTTATCAGGCTGTGTGTGGGCTGGAGAGCAGCAGAGGATCATGAAGGCAAAACAGAGAGAAATCTTTGCCTTGCAGAATCATTTTATGGCACAAATTACTCCTTACACGGAAAGTAGCCGAGCTTCCACTCTTACACACAATGTAGACTAGGTTAGTCAGTACGAACGAAAATTCGATTTCTGATTTTCTACAATAATCTGCTTTGCAATGATGGAGTCCGTCGTACCAGTGAAAAATACGCAGGTTGATTTAAAAATGTAGAATTAGTAAGGCAGGCTGGGAGAATCTAGCATTTCTCTAGCAAGAAATGGACTTATAATGTGGCCAGTACCCTTGTAACACAAATTTTTAAACCATACTAAAGTAATACTTTATTTTCCTTTTCTATATGAATCGCTTTCTACTGAATCTGTAGTACGTGATTACCACAGTGTTTCTAAAACTGTGAAAAGGGACGTGACTTTTCATAAGAGTGATATAAGCAGAACCGGTTAAGGGTGGGTGGTCGCAGCTCAACCAGGGATGGTGAAGGCGAACACGTGCTTCCTTCGACACATGTGAAGCAAGCAATCCGCACTTTTTCAAATGGCTGATCAAGCAGCGTCACAGAGCAGCGTAACACACTCAGAGGAAAGTGCCATCTACCCTGTTCTGCATACATGAGCTCAGGATTGGCTAGTGTCGCTGTGATTGACAGGGGAGAGAGCATATGCCATCCCTCCCACTCAGAGAGCATGGCCAATTTTTGCTCTCTTGGACTCCTGGCCATGGATGACGCGTGGCCCATGGCATAGTCTGGATTTGAACTTAAGATCTCTGGATGATATGGTGAACAAAAAGCGAGCCCAGAAAAGATTATATGATTAAAAATGAGTTTGTGATGGACATCCAAGGCCAGTTGTCAGGGCACACGATCAGTGTTACTATAAAACATATTTTTGTAGAATGCTTTAATGAATTTTTGGAATGATTTGTATACTTAGCTATCTAAGTTCTATCAGAGATGGGACGAATTCAAAGACACGAAACATGGAAGTGTCTGACTTTCCACCTGACTGCAAACAGATATCGCAAAACATCTGGAAGGTAACTGTAGTTTTGAACAGACATTATGAACAGATATCATTTATCTTCAGTAATTGTTTATCCTGGTCAGAGTCGTGGTGGATCCAGATCCAATCCAGGGAACACACATAAGCATAATTTTGAGTCAAATGTTTTTTTGGGAGGTAGGAGGAAACTGGAGAAGCAAGAACACTATCTGATGAACAACCATGCACCACCACATACTTCACAAGTTTACTGAGAGAATTCAATTACTTCCCTTCGACTTTCATTATAAATTAGTTTCAGGGAAACAGATTTTGCATTCTTTTCTCAGTATGGGGAAATATGACGATTCTTGACCTTAGTACTCACATAAATGCTTCGTTATGATTTTTAATTATGCTGGAATTTCTTTTAATGACGCTGGTTATTATCTAGGATGTGCACGATAGATGCAAATGTCTTGACTCTCTTGTGTGGTATTATATCGTGATGTGCTAATTGTCTCATATTTCAACAAAAAAGTGGTTAAAAAATCTGTATGGTGTGAATGATATAACGAACAGAAATGTAGAACCAATCGGTCGAAGCTGTAGTGCTTTTCCTATAGTACCAAGCACATGCAGACTGTATTTTCAGAGACATTCCCAACAACTCTGACAGCTGCATGTTTTAATGTAAAAAAAAAGAAAAAAAAAGCTAAATCTCCAATAAGTAAGGACGTAAGGACATTTCATGCTGTATCCATTCCTGCCAGTAAGGCACTCTGCCCCATACAACTGGGTCTCTGTTCACACTATACACACTCTGCTATTTCCCCAAATCTCACAAGCTCACACCTTCCTCCATGTGAGCAAACATTTCAATTTACTTAGACTCCCATAGTCTCAGATAGCACAGTTCAATCCCCCCTTGCTTTGCCATTTCCTGGATGTAATCCAACCACATAGCTTCCACCAACTAAAGTTCCTTTAGCTTGATTGCCTTGCGGCAAAAGGAGACGACAGAGGGCCGATTATAAGGATCGGGACGGGGCCCCGGCCCCACAGTGGTGTGGTTCATGAAGCACAGTACAGGGACAATGAGGCTGGAATGACACACTGAGGCTTTTGAGAAATCCTGCACAAAGTGTGGTACGCAGGTTTGGCTCGGTAGTCCACAGTCGTTAAAAAATCTTGCCTTCATAACATAAATGGAGTGCATTTCATATTATTATAATAATGTATTACTAATATGATACTGTATTACAGATGGTTAGAGGTACAAGTCTTCATGATTGTGTCGCTGACTGATATGTTTATTTATACGATGCTGTTTTTTTTTTTAATTTTCTCTTCATTTGTGATAATTAAAAAAAATTATAATTCACAATTGACAGCTTTTTTTTGTTAAATCAAGTTTTCTCAACAGAAAAATGCATTGTGATGAAATGATCTTCGCCTCATTTTATCTTTCCGTTCACATCAGTGCACATGGGAAGGTCTACGCTGGACTAACACTGACAAATAATGAAACACAATACTGCTGAAATATTCGAGTTCTTCATGGATTTCTGGTGGCTGTGGTACCTTTCATGCTACACATAGATATTTGAATTTCTTCACTGGTTGCCCCAGGGATTTAAGGGGTCTGTAATATAAGCAACTCAAAATAATACAAACAAACCCTCCTGCATGATCAACCAAGTACGGGAACAAGATTGAATCCCTGTCAGATGGTGAGTGGAGCACAATGAGAGAGAATCCAATGGGTAAGAAGACCAGATTTAAACAGTCCGGTCCGGTCTTCTTGGATGTCCTTGGATCCAGAGTCAAACTGTAGAGTGCCTGTGTGAGCCAGGCGAGTTAAATCTGGCCTGGTGGCCCCTCTGCGTTTTCGTTATCATAAAAAAACCTGGATCAGACAATCCATGACTGGCATTCATCCACTGACTTCAAACCAGACACTGTTTATCCTTTCCCAGGACTTTCCTTCCCGTTCAAGCATAGCTCTTCTGGATGGACCTGCCACCCCACCTCTGTGTGCAACTCTACAATGCTGGTGGCACTAAGCTAGGCTGGCCTCCAGTGAGCACCATGTCTGGTCCAGGCCCTTCATGCAGTGCCTGTGGGGAAGGGGGGGGGAGGCGTGGCGCGAGTCCAGGGGGCAGGGCTGGGTGAGATGATGGGCAATGACAAAGGGCACAAATCGATTAACGGGGCCACGCTACTTCCGGCAAGGCAGCGGAGGCTGGAGGGTCAGAACTCCAGGAGGTGGCACCGTCTAATAAAAAAAAAAACAACAACAACAAAAAAAAACAATATCATACATGACCTTAAAATAAACTATGTTAATATACCAAACTGTCTAATGTTTGAGCAAAAAATAGCATTATTTGGTTTAGTAGTCCTCAAGGGTCTGGAAAACTCGTTTGTTTGGATTTACCTGTAATACTTAAAAGACGTTGGGGTTCGGAACTGGTCCCTGCATTTTTTTTTATTCCAGGTTTATAATTTAGAACTACTGGAACATTTTATCACATCTCAGTAATATATGTGTAATGTAAATCACAACTACAAACCTTGCAGTAGTAACCATTGTTTTCAGTGCCTAAAAAGGCAAACTGTTTTTGCAGTGTTATTTACCATAAGTCCATGTAAATCCATATTAAATAACTGTTTCGACAGATTTCTGTTGTTCCACTGAGTCAATCAACATTGTTGAGGAACTTGTAGATGTAGATGGACAATGAAATCTGTCCATTTTTATCGCTAAGCTCCCATGCTAGTGAGGTAGGAAACAAGACTGAAATAGCATACTACTTTAATCACCGTTTCCAAAACTTTTGTAAATTCTGTGGAAATTTTTAGTGCAGTTTGGCTTACGCAAACATTTACACACAACTTTAAGAAAAGATAAAGATAAATGTTAAAGATAAACAATGCAAAATGTTTGTGTGATTTTCGGTATTTATTTCAAACTGTTCTTCATGAAGGAAGAAGACCTTTTGTATCGGATTAGTAACCATGTTACGTACTTTCTTGCCAACGAGCTGAGGTTAAAGCTTGGCCTCGAAAAGGATTTGATGGTTTTCGGTCTCAGTCTTGAATTAGTCTCTCTTTCATTTGGCCTTGACCCCCTAAAGACTCTGTCTCAGCTAGTCCTGGTCTTGGACTTGACAATGGTGGTGTTGACTAGAGCCCCATCATGTACTCTTGCAGACTCGGGGTCTCACTATAGATTCACAAATTGTTAATGTCCCCCAATGCGTACAGCTGGAGGAGGACTGCGGAAATTAGGGTACGATTTGGGACACTGAAAAATGTGACATCAGCCAATGAGCATGCATCATCTTTTTCTTTACCTTTTTTTTAAATTAATATATAATTTAATCCATTAATTCATTCATTATCCATTAATATTTGTCCATTATCTAATTATCTCTTTGTTCAAATAGCAAATAATACATTTTAATTTCAATTAGGACACGAATAAGGAATTTATAACAAGTCAAAATTAACATGTGAAATGTAAAGGCTTCTTTTTGTTAAACTATAAAATTATGCTAGTATTTTCACATATTTTATTACTTTAACCATACATCAGTAAAATATTATTAAAACATGAAGCATTGTGTAATATGAGGCGAAACTCAAATGGTAAGAGTAATTCATTTAAAAAGCAGGAGTTGAAGATGAGCTGTAGTCCTGGTGTGTGAGATTTAAATGTTTATGCATCACCCGTGTGCTGCTATTAAAGGCCGTCTCCGCTTTGCATACACAGCACTGGAAAACTCCCACACTTCTGACATTATAGGTCTTGCCTTCTTTGACTCTTCACTTGTTCTAGACATTGTTTAAAGTTCTGGCTGTGTGATATGTGATTTCCTCGTAGGTGGTGTTGCCGCTGAAACCCTAAGCAGTGTATTACATTCTACACAAGAATAGACAATCTTGTACTATGTTTTTGTCACTAATAAAATCCATGTTGATGAATTTCAACAGTGTAAAGACAATAAATAATGAGTTGGACCTTTAAAAGGCAACTCAGAAGATTTAAGTAGTTTTAGGCTTGTCTGTGTTTTCGTTTTCAATTCGTGATTTCAGTTCATTTTGCTCAAAACAACACAAACTGCATCTTTAAAGGCGTAAGTAGCAAGCAAATCATTAAAAGCACTCGTTCTGTCCTGGAAAATAGGTATTATGTGTGAGTGAAAAAGAAGGAAAAAGTAGAAACAGAAAAAACAAGCATGCAGTTTGCCACAAACCGTGTCTTTAGAGTGTCCCATTATGAAGAAATAGGGAGAGGCAAGAGTGTCGCTTTTCATGCACATGGAAAGGTTGGAAGGTACCAGTCCTACGAGACAGGAAGTAAAGACCTACTCTATCACTGGCATTAAGAGTAGAAGCAGAAGAAGAAGACCAGTTAATACTACAAGCAGTTAGAGAACAGCGTGGTGCAAGCTAATGTCTTATCTCTACTGGCCAGGTTTCAGCTTGCTGATTTTCTGACGTCCGTGTTATCATTAGAGTCTGGCAAAGCAGCTCAGAGCTGGCTCAGTCAGCCCGCTTTTACCTCCTGATCCAAATGTGAAATTGTGTGATGAGGCTGACTGGCTGCTGGCCAGAGATCTGAGCGCTGCCTCATACACACATGCTTGGTGTTAAATGAAGTGATTAGAATTAAAGGTAGCCAAGTGCACTGACAATTCAAATTATATAAACTATTAAAAACAAATCAGCTGCCTTTGTATACTGCAAATTCCTCTGGGGAAACAGGTGCTATCCTTAAATTGCCTTAATTAAGGTCGTTGCTGACTTTTTCAGCCATCAGTCAAAAAAAGCAACATTAATTCTTACGTTCTTATGGATTTTTCATTTAGACCGACTAAGTGAGTGCAGCCAGTAGAGACCAGAGCATAAAGAACGTTCAGGAATAAAAGGATATTTCAGACAACTTTAATGTACACAAATTTTTCCCTCAAATGTAGTCAGGCAGCCAAGAGTACAAATCTGAACACTATAAGAGATGAAAACTCGAAACCTTGATTACAACGATTGTCCATTCCCTTCGAATATCAACGAATTCAAGGCAAGATTTCAGTGCTTCATTTCATGGCATTTATTAAAAATCACTTCAGTCACACAGGACTGTAGCAGTAGCCTACCTTAAGCAGCAAATGCCTACCTCAACGCATGTGGTGACTGTGCTAGGCTTCACGCGCTGTCTGAGATCAATAGGCAGTGTCAGCGCAGTTTAGCAAGATTAGGCAACCTTGCTTCAAAAGAATCCCAAAAACCTGACAGTGTGGTGTACGCCTCTTGTGCAATGTTTGTAGATGTGTATTTCTGAGGTACGTAGTTGCTGTCAAAGCCAGGAATGGTAGCATTGAGTGAATTTTATATCCACTGTCAGAAGGAGAACATGTGCACTGCTTTCAAACATTATGCTGTTGGATCATCATCCTGTTTGGCTACGTTTAAAAAAGCTCGCCTAAATTCTGACTTTGTCATCAAATTGCCATTTAAATAGAAAAAAAAAGCTGATTTCAGGGATCATGATGCATTTTTCTCTACCTTCAGTTTGGTAGGACGCATTTATCGCTATCAGTTAAGCATTATTATAGTATGTGGACTCCTGACCATCACACCCATATGATGTTCTTCTCCAAACTGTTGCTACAAAGTTGGAAGCACACGACCGTATAGAATGTCAGTGTATGCTGTAGAATTACAATTTCCCTTCACTGGAACTAAGAGGCCCAAACCTGTTCCAGGATGACAATGCCCCTGTGTACAAAGCGAACTCCATGAAGACAAAGTCTGCCAACATTGGAGTGGAAGAACTCAGGTATCCTGCACAGATCCCTCACCTCAACCCCACTGAACACCTCTGGAACGAATTGGAACGATGAATGAGCCCCAGGACTCCTCACCTGCCATCCGTGCCTGATCTCACTAATGCTCTTGTGGCTGCTACACTCCATCTAGTGGAAATCTAGTGGAAAGTCTTCCCAGAAGAGTGGAGGCTGTTATAGCAGAAAAAGGGGACCAAATCCGGATTAATACCCATGATTTGGAACCGGATGCTCCGCAAGCACAAAGCACATATGGATATGATGGTCAGGTGTCCGCAAGCTTTTAGCCATATAATATTATATAGCCGTATAATCATAAATCAGCACACATTTGCCTCAATAACACAATTTGGCTAAGGAACACCATTAGTTTCATAAACTGTGTGTTTACAGGATTTGGCAGGTGCTTTTATGCAGAGCAACATCAGCAGAATTCACATTCACTAAAAAAAACTACAAATGAAATGACTTTTTATGTTTAAAGCCACAGCTTCTTCACGAGTCTGGTATTTGGGTGGCGTGACACAAACCTATGTGCTGAGAGAGAGAAAGTGGTTTGGATTTAAGATTGCGCTACAGTTTTCTTTCACTTTCAACAGACTTTAATACAGTGTCAGATTTGCAACAACATAAACAAGAATTTTTGAGACTAGTTTGGGGAGTGTGTTGATTTATGTTTGCAGTTCATGTGTTACTAAACTGAAGGCTACAAGCTTCCCTTATTTGATAGCAATATTAGATAAAAAAAAAAAATTTGAAGTTTGAGGGAGCGGACTAACTGATGTAAACCCCAATCATTCTTTATCACACTTAAAGTATAAACTTACATAAGTCATTCATTTTTTTATGGTAAGAATTCCAGAGATATTTTTAGTTCACATACCAGAGAAAGCACTTTATGATTGTTAATCTTAATATATACCTGATAACGTGTTATATATAATGATATAAATAGTGTTGTAAGGTTAGGAGCGGAATACCGACCATATTCAGGCACCTGCCCTGTGCCTCGCTTGAGCAGCAGACGAACTCGCCGGCCGCCCGCTTTGATTAGCTCAATGGCCCGGCCGTGACTCATGTCCCGTGTGCTCTCGCCATTTATCTCAATAATCTGATCACCCACCTATACACACACACACACACACACACACACACACACACACACACACACACACACACATACACACGCACATAAAAGAATCACTGTTTGATGCCATTTTCTGTTTCTCCAAGCCTGTAATCCTTCCCACAAACAGATTATAATGTCCAAATTCATTTAGAGAGCATCCTGGAGATGATCCGGTCTCTGGAACATTGAGGCTTCTGGGACACACACATGCACATGCACTGGGACACACACACACACACACACACACACACACACACACATGCACACACTGGACTGACCCTCATCCTGCCGTTGCGGATAGCTGGGCCGTCCTCAGCCAGACGGAGCACAAACAGGTCCATCTTGTACTCCCTCCCTCCTCTGATGCTGAAGCCAAAGCCCTTCACGCTCTTCTCTAGCTCCACTGTGAAATAGTCATAGTCCTGCACAGAGCACGAGACGCTTCACTTACACACTGAAGTCACTGCTCTTCTCAGTTTCAGCATTACTTATTTCATTATGTTTACCCACCGCAAGTGACACTATATTAATGCTCATGTTCTAATGGATGTTTAATTCCCATGCCCAGGGTTAGCCTGAGTCAACACACACACAGCTGAGACTCGAGCGCTCTCACAATTTGTTCCCCGACACGTTATGGTCGATTTTACACTTAGTACAAATAGAAAGAGTTATGACTTTAATTCCTTATCACAGTTTTTCAGGCAGTTTATGAACAAAATAGTTAAATGAAATCAGGCTAAATTGGAACGCTAAATACAAACACAAACACTCTAAATACACACGATCAGCCATAGAATTATTGTCACCCTTCATGATAAGCCAGAATGAACACATAATATGTACAATACATAAGCAATAAGTGATATTTTCAGCCGGAACATACAGGTTGCTGTCTGGTTTTATTTCAACACAAAATAATATTATAATATGACAACAGTTCATGTGAGCAGAATGTGATATCAGTACACTCTATTAGCTCTATTACACACACTTGGTGTTTGCAGTCCTACCTGTGGCCTGTAATCTGGGATTGAATGCTGTCTGTAGTCGATGAGAGGAGGCGGGTGCCTGTAGTCCATGGTGGGAGGCTGTCTGTAGTCTGCTACTGGTGGATGTCTGTAGTCCACTGGAGGCTGTCTGTAGTCTGTGTACGGTGGCTGGCAGATATCTGGTTTAACATCCTGTCTGGCTTTTACCTCCGACCTGTAGTTGCCAACATGTTTCAATTAGAAGAAAGCCTTTCCCATTTCTTTCAGACTTACTATCATCTACATGCAGTGTCATATTAAAAGCATGCAACTATCTTCTTCTTCTTTCGGCTTTTCCCTTCAGGGGTCGCCACAGCGAATCATCACTCTCCACCTATCCCTATCT
>CM074951.1:20705511-20716745 GCA_037577455.1 Pangasius macronema | reverse complement strand
TGTTTTTACAAGAGAAATATTGTTCTTTAAACATTAAAAGCCAAACAAAAATACACAATATCTCATGTAAAATTAAAGCAAAAAAATGTATTTTAATAATGGAAGATTACTGTAATTTTACAAGTGAGTTTTTTCCTGTTATTTTACAAAATGTTATTGGCACCCCAGCTGCCGGAATATTTCCGTTTTTTTTTACTTTTTTTTTTTTTTTTACAGTGTAGCTACAAGAGTGAGTAATGAATGTCTGGACCTAGCATAAGAGACTGAGAGTTTAAGAGGTTAACACTGATGTCTTGTCCACCTCATGACCTCACAGGTGTCAATCACACACTGTTTAAATAAATCAGTAGAACCGATGGCAGCCTTCTTTGAGATTACCACACAAGTCACCTACAGTTACTCAGGTTAGAGAGCACAGCTGCCCCTGGAGACGGAAATCCTCTGCTCTTAGCACTAGCTACTGTGCCAGCGCATGCATTCATTTTTAGACTTGCCTCTTAGCATGTTGTGAAATGCAATGCAGTTACATTATTTCATGAATTTTTCGTGAATTATTAAACAGGCATATGATTCAGTCTGATGCTGTATGGAACTCACCGGGATGAGGCACAACTCTGCGTCTCACAGTAAGTGTCACTTGGCCGTTGCGTGCCGCTGCATGCATGAGGTCGATGACGTAGCTGTGCGGTCGACCTGCCACCGGCATTCTGTCCACAGACACCAGCTCATCACCTGGCCGGAGACGCCCATCCCTCTCTGCCGGGCTGTTCTCGATAATCGCTCCAATTACGATCTGTGACAGTTAATTAGAGGCGATCATATATTAATATGAAGGCAACAGGGCTTTATGCTACTATGAAGCAAACACAGTGAGGTGGCATGAAGAAGCAGCAGTTTGTGTGTAGACCCCAGACGGTCCCTTATTGCTAATTTGTTTGTAGGCTTTATCTGGAGTGCTAGTCACAGCTAGATTAAAAGGTGCAACTGAGTGGGCAGCTCTACCCACGATAACAAGCAATTATTATGCAGCAAGAAGTGCTGAAGATGACAAGCTAAGCTCTCTCCTGCCAAGAGACAGCAAAGGAAAGCAGTTCATCTTCCAACAATCGCTTGTTGTTCTGGTATAATTCAGCCTGCTCATTAAAGCTCATATTTGCAACGTCTATCTGATTTTCTCTCTCTCTCGTTTCCTGAGCTGGAATGAGGAAAACGGATTGCTGGGATCTCCTCGGTTGCCCCATACGAGCCTTGTCACGAGCCTCCGGACTCACAGCCTGCACCGCCTCGTCTCCTCCGAGGATGCGGAAGCCGAAGCCCGTCTTCTCTCTCAGCAGGTGAACTTCTACCTCCTGGTACTCCACACCTGAAGAAACAGAAGAGCTACGTTCATAAACAGCCTGAAATCTTTTAAAATTTCATACTGAATAAATGAAGAGATTTAGGACAAGCCAAATTACATGTCTATCCAGATTGGGTTAATCTGTCCATTTGAGGAACAATCACCATGGAAGCATCCCCAACTGGAATTTTTGACACGAACAACATGGCTTTTGCAAGAAAAAATGTAATTGGAGAAAAATTAATTTATCGACCCTAAACTCAGGGTATTGTTTGCGCATGCTCTCCCTGTGTCTCAGAGGATTTCCTCTGGGTTGTCTGGTTTCCTTCCACCTCCCAAAACATGCCTGTTGGTAAACTGGCTACACTAACTACGCTACACCCCTAGGTGTTACTGAGTGTGTGCATGATGCCCTGCAATTGACTGGTGACCCATCCAGAGTGTATTCCCACCTCACTGTTCCTGGCATAGGTTCCAGATCTATCGCAACCCTAACCAGGATTCAGTGGTTTCTGAAGACGGATGAATGAATGATTTAAAATAATTTTGACTACTATTCAGTAGCAGTTTTACCATGTTTTTTTCTGGCAACTTGACACACTCTATATGTCACATATAGACACATGGATTTTATATATACAGTGGAGTCCAAAAGTCTGACCACACTGACAATCTGTATTTTTTTTTTTCATTTAAAATTGGAAATAAGCAGAAGGTTTTAGAATTTTGATATGTTTTAAACTAAGAATGTAAATGTTCAATATCTTAAATATACAATATTCTTTGTATACACTTAAATATATATATATAAATATACAAAGATTCTGCACTATTTCTAGGTCCCTATTTAAATGTAAGCAAATTTGTGATACTGAGCATGTTAACTGCTTTGTACAAAAGGTCAGAGTTTTCTCACAATCTAAAGGATTTGATCTAAAATGGATCATAAGGTTTTGCACAAACGTGTGGAGTCCATGCCAGCTCGAGTGCACCACTGTCAGTAAAGCAAAAAGGGGACAAACCGAATACTAAGAAACTCTTACATTCATGTAAATATTTCAAAGAATCTCCTTTTCACTCAAGTTGTTGTCAGTGATATAATTTGTAATGACATTTGTTGTATTAAATTCACTAGTTCTCTCAGACTTTTGGGNTGACCATCACACTCATGTGTGCTTTTTTCCCCATTCCAGATTTAGTTCCCATCTGTTGTTATAATAACCTCCACTCTTCTGGGAAGGCTTTCCATTAGAGTTTGTAGTGTGGCTGTGGGGATTTGTGCTCATTCACCCCTAAATGCATTAGAGAAATCAGGCACTGATGTCTGGTGAGGAGGCCTGGGGTGCAGTCAGCATTTCAATTCAAAGCTGTTCAGTGGGGCTGAGGTCAGCGCTCTGTGCAGACCACTCCAGTTTTCCACTCCAACCCTGGCAACCCATATGTGATAGTCAGGTGTCCACACGCTTTTGACCATATAGTGTGTGCATAAAACCCCCAGTCACAGAAATATACTAATGTGGTGTTGGAGTGTGAATACAGATACTGAAACACCAACCCCTGCACTCGCTTTACCACAAACCAGACGTAACAAACAAAACATGTAGCTACACGTATTTTTGTCAGTACACAAAATTATGGCCTGAACCACAAATTGTAAAAAAATAAAAAAATAAAAAAAGCTCTATTTCCAGATATTCTAGCATATCAACTTACTAGCTTGCTATTATGACTTATGGTATTATGTCCACTTAATAACTTTATTTCATTTTAACTCATTGTCTCCTAATACCTCATTAATATCTCGTTATTTCAATGAGATATTTGGCTTAATAGCTCATTACATTGAGTTATAATCTCCTTATTTCAACTTATGTCGACTTAATATTTAACACCCCGCAATCTATCAATAAGACTGCTTTGTTGAAAATTAGATTATAATTCTTATTCTGTAAAATGTCTCTCAGATAGTAAATAAGTCAAAGGTTGCTTTATTTACTGAAACTCATTTGACACGTATATGTCTAACGTATGTCTACCGTCTAACGAGACAGCCCCCGAAGCCAGTCAGGGAAAAAAGATCCCAGCAGTACAAGTCATGCATTTGAAAATCATTAATAATTCATTTTGCTTCATTTTGTGTACATACAGTATGTAGGCCCCTGACACAGTACACACAGCGGTGCTTAATCTTATGATGTAGCACTGAGCAATCATGCTGTTACATATGTAGATAAATACAGCCCTGATACATATCCTACTGGGAGAATAACATAGACAGATGTATAAGCTATTGAATATGGAACAACCGGGCATACACGCTATAACATGGAAAAACAAACTGCTGCATAATGGACTTGCCTGTAGAGTCAGTCAGCGTTCGTGGTGGGCCAGGCTCTGGAAGAAAAATAGCATGGAGATCATAATCAGAGGGGCTTTATAAGCCTAAATGGTGCTTGTGTGTGGATGAATAGTGTAGATTGGTATTCATTCACATGTGATTACAGTCAAATGTGTGTCTTTGCGAGTGTGTGTGTGTGTGTGTGTGTGTGTGTGTGTGTGTTTGTGGTTACGTAATTTGAGAACGATCATTTCATAGCATGAAGAATGTGTGCTGTAATGACCTCAGCATATCATATACTGAAGGCCAGGTCTGCCAATGAAGCAGTGAATTTAAAGAACTGCTAAAACAATTAAAGCTTTTAGTCAACAACTATTAGTGCTGTTAGGTCAACGGATGTATTTTTTGGCTTCATGTGTCTCTTTTTTCCATCCCTACCTTTCTCTACTACCTGTTTAGTATTTAATTTCCCATAAGAGAACCAGATGTGACGAGGGGAGTGACAGATCAGGACTGATGTCATCACATTAGAAGAATATAAAAGTGAGACTGCCAGGGAGTCCCAGCTAACAGGCTTTTTTATATCTCAGCTTTATGCTAGCTTCTTTGCTCCTTATAATACAACATTACCCTAGCCTTTGTACAGCTAAATGTCAGATCTTGAACTTTGTATGCTTAAGTGGGCTCCTCAGGAGCACAACAACAACAAAAAAAAAACGCATCCAAACGTGATCGCAGGTTTGAGTCACCATGATTCCACAGCCATCCACAGTCGGGAGACCAAGAAAGCAAAATTGGCTGTGCTCTCTCCGTGGGAGTAATGGCATACTTTCACTCCCCTGTCAGTCAGAGTGAGACTAGCAAATGGTGGTCATCTTTGAGCTTATGTATGTGTAAGAGGGTTGATAGCGCTTTCTACCAAGCGTGTTACGCTGCTCGTGTTACACTGCTATGAGCAGCAGTTTGAAAGCTCTGGCTTCACGTCTCTCGGAGGAAGCACGTGACAACCCTCACTTACCCTGTTGATAGCTTTATACTAGTGTATTGTTGTTTATTGTTGTCCATGCTCACCTATACTTAACATATGTAAACATTTTATCCACAGAGATCAGAGGTCGTAGTTACGCTCTGCAAACAGTGGATAATTTGCCCTTTATAGCTGTTGGGAAACTGTATGAGTGAGTGCCTTTCTTTTGGAAATCCTGCCTTTTGTTTCCTGTTTTTGTCTGGGTTACGGAGAAAGAGAAGATATTATAGTTGTCTCCTTTTTGCTTGGAATAAGCAAGGTACTTAAAAAAATTCCTTTGCTTATTATTTTGACGTTACTCACCTAGACATTACTTCTCCGGCAACAAGCTTCTCTTCTAATATCCAATGCATTTTGCATGAAAACGACAAATCTGGCGTCTGGTTTCTTTGATTTACGACCCTTGCGTTCCCCTTGCTTTCCCACTTCCACACCAATCCCAGTGATAACTTGTGTTTAGAGATGAACAAAAAGGCTTATTCAAATAAAAATAAGCATAGCTCGTATCTTTAAACGCATAACCCCTGTACTAGTGGAGTACAGGGGTTTTCATCTAAAGAGCACGGTGACCTGATGTAGAAGTGACTGTGTCCTGAATACAAACACACACACACACACACATACACATGCACACACACTGTTCCAGCACATGATATACTGAGCAGAGGTCAGTGCTGGGTCACACTAACTGCAGAGCAGCAGCTGAGTTCAGCTGTTTTAAAAGGTGAAGGTGCAGGGAGATGAAACATCACCCTCACACCTCTTGAGAAAGCACTTCAGTCAAGAAGCCCTGTGACTTACGCCTGCTCTCGTATAAAGCTCGAGATTTCTCGTAGAGGTCGTAGGGGTCGGGTTTGCTGAGGTGAGCTCCGTCTGGGTCGGGGGCTGATGTGCAGTGGAGCGTTTGACCCACATGAGCAGCGGTGTGGGGGAGGACCGGGGCTGAGAGGCCGGTCTGGGGGCTTCCCTGGGGGTCCCACTGCGCACACACACGCACACACGCACACACACACACACACACACACACACACACACACACACACACACACACACAGGATAGGTACAGTTATGTAGTCCATGCTATGAGGCTTGATGTTGCAAACATAGCATAGCTTTTATTTTTCAGACTGTTCAGTAGAAACAAATATTGTGATAGTAAATTATCTTTTTTTTGGATGTTGTACAGCAGTGGAAAGCTGTGTGTGTGTGTGTGTGTGTGTTTGTGTGTGTGTGTGAGGATGGATTTGGCAACCCCTCAAATGCTTCAATGTTGTCCCATTTTTATTTCTTTTTTTTTCTCTTATTCTGCTACTTTTACTTCACAATATTTTCAGCATTGGTTATAAGGCACTTCTATATAAAAATATAAAAAAATGAAGCACAAATACGGTAACCTAATAGCAACTGGAATCAAATATGTGGCACAAATTACAAAAAGTTTCTAAAATTCATGAAATTATTCACTTTATTAACCAAGTTTGTTTTCACATAAGAGGATTTTGTCCTGCTAAGTACCTGCACATGTATTTAAACATATTCATTTTTAAAAGCATGCAAACTGGTTTTTAATAGCTGCAGTGGGTTCAATAAGCAGAAAAGCTAAAAAATTCCTGATCATTTTTAATAAACAGACTTGATGTGTATTTAGCTGAAGCTGCACGCATGCTGAGTTCCCGTCTGAATCCCGTCCCCTCCCTGTGTACGCGAAGTTTGCATATTCTCCCTGTGCTTCGGGGCCTTCCCCCGGGTACTCCAGTAGGCTGATTGGCATTTCCAAATTGTTGTGTGTGATTGTGCCCTGCGATGGGCTGGCACCCTGTCCAGGGCGTCCCCCACCTTGTGCCCCAAGTCCCCTGGGATAGGCTTGGATGGAGACTGGATGGATGGATTCAATAATGACATACAGCAGTGGATATTAATTTAAATTGTGGTGTATAACTGTTATTCACTCCAATCTGCAGTCTCTGCAAATGTGCAGAAGCATCTCTTTTTGGATGATGGAAGGTCAGACATTATTTTTCCCCACATCCAAACCCTGGAACTTTGAGATCAGAAGTCAGAAATATCAAGAACTTTACACGTCTGACTAGGTTGGAGTGCAGCATTAGCCTCACCTCACTTCTTTTTTCATATATAAATCTCATATCTAATGGGCTCCTGGCAGACAAAGTGAAGGAGAGAATATTAAAGTTTTAGCGATAACGGTGATAAAAAAGAAATGCAGGTATCCATAAAAAAATGTTCATGTTCTTCATAATAGATAAATGCTGAAGAACACTGCAAGTTAAAAGTATTTTCCTGTGTGTTGCCTTACATTTAAAGTCTGTGATGGTTCCTGTGCCAGGAACGATCATGTCTTACATACTATTTATTAATTTAGAATTGATTTGGAATTGATGGACAATTACTATAAATTTCATTCATTTTCTCACAAAGATATGTGACACAAAAAACCACGACCGCAAATCTGCTCTTAAGAGTCACGCTTTAGTAGTAAAAACAATATTTTTTTGTTATTTCAAACAAGACCTTCAGACCAATCAAATGTTTCGTTATTCAGTCCCTAAACCAATCATAAATCACGTGTGTGCTTTATCAACCTATCTGTGCTGTAAAGCACCACATACAGTATCTACTGGCATGTTTATTAACCAGGTATAAAAAATAAGTGTAGACCTATGAAGGTTAATGACTATTAGCGCCACAGACAAACCACAAAGGTACAGAATAGCTATTAAAGTGTCTAGGCAAAGACCTAAATTGTGTTATGTATTTAATGATGTATTAACTGGCTGCTCTCAGGTCCAAATTGGACTCTAAATGGTGCTTAAATGGCGATGCAGTTGGAGGGGGAAACCAGTTAAGCCTACAGATAATATACTAGCATCAACTGTAAGAGAAATAGATGGTGTGTGCTATTAGTGCTTAAATAAAACTATCAAGATACACTAGATCAATGGGCTTTTTTTTTTCAATTAGATCTAGGTTCAAATAAATCAACTGATCAAATCATTGCATGAGGTTTGACCAAACATATACAGGTTGTTCAGAATCTTTGGACTGGCAGTGTGTTTTAAAAGCGGTCTCTCTACTGGGTGCAATGCCGCTGTTTATTTAGCAGGCAGAGCAGAATCTGAAATATCGGAATCCCAGCCTGTGCAGCGGCAGATGATTCACTAATATTTAAATGCAGTGCACATAAAGCAGCTCCAGACAACAGTACTCCGGCATAACACGTTATTGCATCACTTCCCATGCACACAGAAGTGAATTTTCTTCTTTTTTTGTTGGTGAAATAAGCCACAGAATCTCCACATATACATTTCTGTGTGTGTAAAAGTGACAGCAAGTTGACTAGAGTGCATTCAGTGCATGTTAAAGATGAACCAGTTCATTATTCCTGTGCTCTCGCTCTCTGTTCCTCTGCCCTGAGAGAGCTGGCTGTCCCTGCGGGAGATGGATTGAGTACTGAAAGGATGTGTGAAGTGTGGCAGGAGAGCAGCAGTGCCACAGTCTGATGCCTTAGGCACGGCGGATCTCAGTGGATACCTGTTAGCTTTTCACTCCAGGTCTGTCTGCCTGCTAATGCCGCTCACACTGAGATCCACAGAAGCCAAGACAAGGTTCCCCTAAATCTAGGCACCGAATGTGGCTTAGTCTTTGTTTAACACAAAAGCAAACGGCAAAAAAAAAAAATCCTGATCCTTGTTGTACAAAAGATCCTACAAAGTAGACGGTGGGAATTTCTAATTTCTATTTCTATCACAGTTCGATGATCCAAATTTGCATACTGTGGTTATACACTGTTACACACTGTGAGATTTTTGACCACTCGTTAATTTTAAAACAATATTATTTCCATCTACCATGAAAAAATAAGGCTTTAATGTATTTCCATTAAAACTATTTAAAATAATAATAATAACAGATATCAGGTGATATGATGCTGACGGTATAATATCGAGATCGTGATAAATTATGTCACGATACACTTTTCTGAAATATCGTTGCTATCATGACATCTTTTTATAACTTTTTAAAAATGCTTTTAGCAATTACAAGCTAAGTGGAAATAGATGGAAGCATTTTGAGTTTAACCCTTTACTGCACATTGTTGCCATATGGCAACAATTTACAAACTACCCCCCTATTTTTTTTAATGTTGAAATATATTTTTATTTCTTAAACTAATTCAAGTAATAAAAAATCCATAATAAATAAATAAATAATTCATGCAGTAAAGGGTTAAGTTCAAGTTTACTTTTCTGCCACTTTATTAGGAACACCTGTACACCTGCACGTTCATGCGGTTATCTAATCAGCCAATCATGTGGCAGCAGCACAATGCGTAAACTGTGCGTGAAATTATGTGTCATGTTGATAACAATGATGAATGATAACATAAAAATATGTGCATTTATATAAAGTTGCAGCCAACATGACTGTCTGAGCTTCTGTCACAGAAACACCTTCTGACCAGTCAGAATCGAGAACTCAACAGGGCTGATAAAATATATTTATATATGTAAATACATATTTTTACATAATATGTACATATCAAAGTAATTTTACACATAAGCAACATGAGCCTTGGCTGAAGTTTTGGACAGGCTTTAACCTGAAAGGTTTTATGTTTGGTTCGGTCATTTTTCATACTTCAAGTCTACATAAAAATCGCATTATGTCTTTTTGTGTGTCAGTGAAAAATCTTTCACGAGCAAAAATATGATACATCTAAGAATCAGTTATTTTTTTCCAACCATAGTAGAAGTTTGTTTTTTGCAACACAGCCTTGGATTCTGGATGAGTCCTGAAGTCGATGATAAAATATTGGAATATACTACGCTATAACCCGTATCACAGCGTGCTGAGGGCCAGAAATCACAATGAGACAGTTCTCGTTTTTAGATTCAGTCGGGATCCGGCGCTGACAAAAGCTTGTTCATGGTCTGGCAAAGCAATTCGCCTTCTATGACAGCATGATGAAACAGCGAGATCTCAGGGAACAGGGCGCAGGAATATCAATTGAGAATGAGAATCTGCATAATCGTCGGACCTGGAATCATTTCTCTTCATGACAAATGCGTTTTGCCTTCACACACACACACACACACGCACACACGCACACACACACACACACACACGCATGCACGCACGAACCTCATCTTCAGTTACAGGTCTTTGTTTTCAAACACAGGGACATGGGAGACACGCTGAATTGGCAGACCACCCACTTTATTCTTTTATCTTTCCCCATTTATGACACTCAGTGATGAAGTGGCCACGGACTGGGACTTGCCTGTTGT
This sequence comes from Pangasius macronema, assembly GCA_037577455.1. Classification (NCBI taxonomy): domain Eukaryota; kingdom Metazoa; phylum Chordata; class Actinopteri; order Siluriformes; family Pangasiidae; genus Pangasius; species Pangasius macronema. The sequence continues at coordinate 20,706,735 of CM074951.1, read as the reverse complement.
GCAGCAATATTACTTTAATGCAAATCTGCACTTGCCACTCTCTGAGAAAGGGTAAAAGTAAGATTAGGCTTCGGGGAAGAGTAGACCAGTGTTAGATCAGTGCTAAAGGCCAAACCTCCACTGGCAGCCAGATCCTATTATACTACACAAAGATGTGATTTGATCCTTTACCCCATGAGGCTTTCAGATCTTTCAGCACTGTCACTGCAGATAGGAAAGGAAAGGAATAATATCTGTATTTGTATTCCAGTGCTATTATGTGTCTCCTGGAGATATAGTTATATGTCATGTAACCACGACAATACCTCATTTTAAAATGATGCTCCTCCAAAAACCAGTTCCAATTTCTGAACATTCCCATCATTAAAGTATGATATCTATGCTTATTCACGACGACTAAATATTACCCATCAAACATCGGACGCCACAGAGACATTGACAAGTTGATATTTCAGATCTGTTTACCTGTTTGGCACCATCCCAAGAAGAGAAGTGTCCTAACAAAAGAGAAGAGAGAAGAGAAAAAGAGATTAAATCACAATCCATTCCCAAACTGTCACTTTCATCATCAGCAAATGATGATGAGTCGGGTTTATTTGTGAGATAATTACATCATAAGCTTCAGCCCAGGCCCATGACTGTAATTAAAGGCATGCACTGATTACAACTGGTACTGATGCTGGTGCTTCATTTTTTCGTACTCGTAAAAAAAAAAATAAAAATAAAAAAAAAAAACGCTCTAAATCCAACAACAAATTCCATGTGATACTATGTGATGTAAGCCCAGAGTACGTCTGCACTAATGAACAGACGATATTAAATGACAGCGATCTGGACCTATTTCACAATTAATAAAGGCAAAGCAGACTGCAAACTGTGCACAGTGAAAATATCAAGAGGAGGGACTGCAGCATCTTCCTACAATACAAGTAACCTGATAAAGCATCTTAAACATGAAGCTCAGCACTAGCAGCACACCAACACTGCCTAGGTGAGAAAAATGTCTAGAGACAACACTAGTTGAGTAAAAATCAAAAACAGCACTTATCCAGTATGTAGTGCTTGACTATCAGCTCCTATCAGTGATTGACAAGGAGAGCTTCTGATGCAACAAAGACAATAAAATGAAGTGAAGTGAAGTGAAGTGACTTTGTGGCCAAGTGTGGTGGTGACCCATACTCGGAATTTGTGCTCTGCATTTAACCCATCCAAGTGCACACACAC
>CM074951.1:20681628-20696360 GCA_037577455.1 Pangasius macronema | reverse complement strand
ACAACTCCTCCTCCTCCTCCTGTCCAGGTACACACTGAAACACAGTAAAGCAGCTATGTGATTAAAGCATGTAATAAATTTTAGTAAAGTGGATAAAAGCACCTGTTTCTGCTCATTAGTCCAAACACAGTGTTTTAGTACCACAGGAACGTGTGCTGCACTGTGTTATACCACAGTCATGGAAAATGTTTTTGATTGGCTGTGCATTAATTCATTTTACTGGGACGGCTCTATTAGATTTAGTCAAACGTTTAAGCACAGTTTGAAATCAGTGCTCCTGCATACTGCATCCTAAACCTAAAAACAAGAATGAGTAACAGTTTAGACTGGGTTTGTACTATATCTCACTACTGCTGTCATTATTTCACAATCAAATATAAGAATAATTGATGCCATTTTAGCATTGGTTTGTGTGGAGAACATAAAACTTTAAAGAAATCAAAGGCAGCAGTGTTAAAGCTAAAGAACAAACTATCTGAACTCCATCACTCTCCCTAATTCACGATCACATTTCTGCAATTAAAATGTAACCTTTACTTTTCACTAGCTATCTGTTTATGGTTAAAAAAAAACCCTTAATACTGATTGTAGTTTTGGCTAAAATAGGTTGCTATCTTACTGTAGCTTTTCTTATTTCTTATTTATCTTACTGGAATGCTTTCTTGAGTTTTTCATGACGCATTTAAATTATGCATTTTAATTACACAGAAATCACCGAATTGTAGACTACAGTGTGCGGAAGTGACAAAGGTTAGCTAATAGTAACCTGTGGAATGGGAGACTAGAAAGTTAGCTCAATAAAATAACAGTATGTTAGCATGTATGCTATTTTCATCATTGAGCTCTGAGTGAGCAAAATATTTACAAAATGTCAGTTTTGTAAATGTGGAGGAGTAGCCCTGAGATAAAGAAGATCATTCCCACAAGATGAAAAGCAGACATCATCTTTGGTGGTGCTATCTTACTTATACCATGGCTACTAGGTGGAGTTTAAAAACAGTGTACCAATAATTTAATAAATAAATAAATAATGAGTAATAATGAAAATGAAAATATTACGGACTTAGCAGTGGAAACAACACACTGTGTAACCTCATTCGTTATTTTCAGTTCAGTTCAGTTCATTACGTTTCACTGGCCATTTATTTCATAAGGAATAAAACACTTCAGGGTGTGCTGTTACAGGAAAATAATCAACTGCTGAAACAGTATGTCCCAAAGTGTTTTATTCCTTTTATACCACAGCCATTTGCGAAGAATTACATAAAGAATTGCTGCTGTTCAGGTGAAATGCTAAAGTTTTTAACCATTTACCGTTACATTTAATTTTGTGGAACATATAATCACTTACATTAGCAGCTTGTCAGGCTACTGAGAACTGAATTCCTCTGTCCTGAAGACTTCCCATGGTTACAAAGCACTGACACTTCCATAAATGTTAAATAGACACCTCCTTACAGAATGCTTCACCATATCGTTTTTCACCACATTTGTTTTATTTGTTTATTATTAGGCTTAGATTATGTGGACCATCTGCCATATATGTCCATCTGAGAGAATTAATAAAACCCTTGCAACTAGAATTATTGTCAGAGCTGCTGTTATAGAAAATTATTCACACCCTTCTGATCAAGATTTCAGCAAGTACTAATAAAACCATATGGAATGTTATAAGAAACATATTAGATAAGAATTACATTAAGTTGCACCTGTTTGACCCGCTGGCCCGTCGGACTGTCTGCGATGGTGAACCCGAAACCCTCAGCACCTTTGGTCATGGTGAGGCTCAGAATCTCTGGTGCTGCTTGAGCGCCGGCTGTTGCCCCGGAAGATGACGCCATGGAGACGGCATCTTCGTGCAGAGGCCCCGGTGTGTTGAGGGACGGTGGCTGTGATCCGTCCAGGTGTGTGTCTCCTGGGTGGGACGCCTGGGACAGAGCATCTCCGTGCTCAGGAAGCAGGCGTCCCGTCAGAGACATGTACTCCATGTAGTTATCATAGGTGCTGCGTCCATTGAGCAGGAGCGAGGGATCCACCAGGCCCAGAGGGGGCACCGTCGAGCTGGCCGACGGCTCCTCAGGGTCGTAAGGCAGCGGGTAGCCTCGGCACAGCACGAGGGTCACACTCTGGCCGATGGGCACCGACTGAAAGAGTTTGACCACATCTGCGTGGGTGGTGCCCAAGACGCAGATGTCGTTGATGTAGACGATCACATCGCCTAGAAGAGGAAGGGCTGAGGTTAAATAACATGAAGAAGAATATCAAATGGCTAAATAACTACAAATTCATACTTTCAAAATTCCGCACCACTCACAGAGAGCTTGTACCGCTTAATTCAGATTAAGCATCTTCAAGGTTTTATATTATGATGTGCATCAAGTCACATAAGTCCAAGTATATATTCTCTCTTCATATATCCACCAGAGTTGCCTGAACATAAAAGATTCAGCATGAACGTTCCTTACATCGTTTCATCTGGCCCCTGTGGTGAGGCTGAGGCTCAGAAACATCCATTTTAATTCATATTTTACACAAGGAATAAAACACAACATGGTGTGCTGTTGGAGAAAAATAATCCATAACTATGTGGTGTGATACATTACTACCCTGAAGTGCATTACTCTTCATTAACAGCACGTCCCGAAGTCTTATACCACAGCAATCTGCCAACAATTGCAATTTTTATCAATGAATGAATTCACTAACCATTTATAGTTACAGTTAAAGTTGGACATCCGTGAGACAAGTTAGTTCATTATCACGTACTGTATGTTCTAGCAGCCATGAATGGTCGCTCTCTCACCACTTTTTCTCTCTCTTGAAGTTTTTAAGACGAAATATGGAAATGTTTAAAGGGTAAATAAATGTCTACTTCCAGAAAACTTCATCGTATCAGCAAGGAGACATTTTTCTTTATAAAATAACATGTTTTTTTAATCCATTTATGATTAGCCTTAGACTGGAGCATATTAGCAAGTACATTCAAATAAAATGAATGAAAATTAAGCAATTAATCCTCATCAGATTTGATTATACAGAAAATTGATTATGATTTCTTTTCATGTTATATAATGGATTAAAGTCTACACATCTCTGTAAAAACGGCAGGTTTTTGTGAAGTAAAAAAAAAAAAAAAGAAACTTCAAACGTATTTCAAATGTATCAAATTTCAACGTATACAAATAAAGTGAAAAACAATCAAAATCAAAATAAAAAACTTACAGTAACCTAGTTGCATAAGTGTGCACACCCCTAAACTAAGCCATTCCTTTGTTGATTTGGATGTATGCTTCGGGTCACTGTCATGCTGAACGGTGAAATTCCTTTTCATCTTCAGTTTACTAGCAGACACCTGAAGATTCTGCACTAAAATTGACTGGTATCTGTAGCTATTCATGATTCCCTTCACCGTGATAAAAGCTCCTGTCCTGACTGAAGAAAAGCAGCCCTGAAGCACGATGCTGCCACCACCATGCTTCACCCTGGGCACGGTGATCTTTTGGTGATGCGCTTTCTTTGCATCAAACATACCTTTTGGAATTAAGGAATTACTATACCTTTTGGAATTGTTCTCATCAGACCATAACACATTTTGATTAATACTTTTGAACATGAGATTGAATGTGATTGGTTCATCCTGAACACAGTCACATCCCCAATTATAAAAGGGTGCCGGTTATTAACTTTTTTATTTTTCCCTAAAATGATTGTTTTTCACTTAATTTTTATATGTTGTAAATTTCACAGTGAGGGTGGAAAAGGTTCTGACACAATTTATCTTAGTTTCATTTTTTTTACTTCACAAAATGCTGCCATTTTAAAAGCGGTGTGCAGACTTTTTAGATCCACTGTATATTTAATAGATATGACACGATACCACTTTCTCTTTTCCGCTACTGACATCTACACTGATACCCAACTGATACTGTTTTCTTTAAAAACTACTAAGTTAAAAAAAAATTCTTTTTAAACTGAAGCACTTCACATTTAAACCTTTTTTTTTTTACTATACTTTTACTTACGTTAATTTTAACAAAGGAAAAACCAGTCAAGTCAATCTAAACTTTTCCACTTCCAAAAATAAATTTCTTTGGATCCAATTCTAACTGTTGCCATTTGTTACAGGATTTGATATCTGATATATTTTCTCTCATATATATATTTATTTATTTATTTATTTATTTTTGCTGGTATCAGCTCGAATGTCCAGAAATACGCCTAATAATCTCATTAATGTTACTGAATTTAAAGAAAATAATTAAAAATATTTTTGAAATATTGAAAATGGTATGAAAAGTATTAGATAAATTTGTCTATATGTAAAATATTTTCACTTGCAAAAATATAAGTAGAGATTTATACTGCACAACTTATACTGAACAAATAATGGAGTCTAATGTACAGTGTGAACGAAAAGCACAATTTAAAATGCAATAAATCGACTTTGTTCTTAAACTGGCTGATGAATTAAAATCATCATTTCAATAATGAGTGAAATTATCACTCGTCATTATAATTTTAACTGTTATTATGCAGCACTAGTTAGGATAAAGGGATATTTTTATGCAGAGTGCAGAATATAAACACTACCTTGGAAATTTAACTTTTGACATTACCCCATCCACATAACTACCTGTTCACTCACAGACTCACTCACTCACACACACACACACACACACACACACACACACACACACACACACACACACACACGTGTACAGCAGGATCGTTTTAAAGGCATGTAGGCGTGTGATAAAGGACGACGCAACCATCTGGCCAATAATGAGAGACCACAGTGTTAGAGAAAACCTGAGGCTGCTACTCAACCGGCAGACAGGAGAGAACAGAGAGAGCGAGACAAAGACAGAGAGAAAATGAGAAAACAGATTTTTTTTAAACAGCTTTTTCTCCATGGTTAAATCTGAACCTCGGTGCAGCAATGAACACGGAGCCAGTGTGCATAATTATGTACGAGGCCTGAGGAACTGACGGAGCCTATAGACATGGTTCACTTGCTGTGTGCTGTATGGGAGTTTGAGAATCAAAGTTGAATTAAAGCACTTCTATGCTGACTAAAAAAAAAATACAAACAAGTGCCTCAGCCTCAACTAGCACCGAGTACACGAGCTCTCTAGACAGTAAACGGTAAAAGACGCTGGCGTCAGACTGTGTTGCTTCATAAAAGCAGGTTCCTGTCAGGGAACAGAGCCACAACAAACGCAACCCTACGGAAGACAAAACAAGTACCACACAGGTACAATAGATATATCCACATTATTTATGTTGAACATGTGTAGGACGTACTCATGTGCTGATTTTTATTCTAACGTTTTGTAATATATGAATAGAAAATTCTCTGTCTCTCAACTTGAGCTAAAAGATTATCTTGCAATGTAAAGCCTTTCATGAGTCAATCTTAAGCCTTGTGAATTGGATTTTTGAGAATCTAGGGCCTTTGGCATCGGCTCTCAAAAACTAGCTTATGTGGTGTGTTTTTCTAGTTGTTTATGATCCGCTATTGCACATCCAGCCATAACACTGTCTGCTAGGAGAGTATAAAACCTTTATTTCTATAAACACACTTAAAGTTTTATGAGGCAGGTGCAAAACAGACTGCAGATCTGATCAAATGTCGAAAGCCCTGACCTGGCACCTCCGAAAATTCAGCACTGCTGTAGAAAGGAACTAAACTCATGTGTAATTTAGGGCTTTTTCACACTTTTACTTTTTTCCACACCCCACAGTGTTCTGTGCATTTGGAACAAATGTGGTAAGCGTGGAAGATGGCTTCAAACCCAGGCGTGGAGCAAGTAACATGATTTTTTTTTCAAAGACTGTTCTCAGTAGATCAGCAGTTTCTGAGATACTCACACCAGCTACATGCCACAGTCAACGTCACTAAGATCACCTTTTTCCCCGATTCTAATGTTTGATGTGAACATTAACTGAAGCTCTTGAACTGTATTCGCATGATTTTATGCATTTGCTCTGCTGGCACATACACATTTATATTGCCAGAAATAACATATTTATGACAATAACTCATTTTTACTGAAAAATTCAGAACCTTATAATAACTTATTGAAGTATTCATTAACACAATAACAGGATGTACCTATTGTCTTCCCAGTTGCATACAAGGCAAAAATAATGCTTCGACGTGTGCAATTTTTGGAAGAAATGTTTCTGTGTTAAACAAACCTACACTCATGACCAAAAATGAACCCTAAATTGACTCTTAGGTACATCCTTGCGTGTTCAGGCCAAGTGTGAAAACCCCGTAAATGCCAAGCTATTTGACTGAATAGAAGACAGGAATCAGATGTGAGAGAGACAGGGGGCTCACCGGTGGCCATCTTGCCGTCCTGCGCCGCCGGGCCGTCTGGAATGACACTCTTCACTTGCAGGAACTCGTCCGGTTCGTCTCCGCCAATGATGGTGAAGCCGAAGCCCATGCTGCTCTTCTGCAGTGCCGTGGACAGAAACGTGCCTTTCAGCTGGGTGGCATCTCGCGTGAACGGAGGCTTCTCTGTAAATGTCACATATGCAAATACCTTATTAACCTGCACCACACAAAAAGTCAGGAAAATTATTATCAAGTACAGTCCTTGCAATACCTTTCAAGAGCAGGAGTCACCCCACACCCAGGTTCCTAATAAATATGCATATTTTCTTTTTTAAATGTAACATATAGCCCAGATTTATTTTAAGGAAGACAATATCACACTAGTAAATATTTGTGTCAATAACTAAAAAAAAAAACAATAAAATACACATTCATGAAAAATTGCCTTTATAATTTCTAACCTCTGTTATTTCATAACTGTTATTTCCTCCTAGCGTCTTTCTGCATGTGCGTGAGTTAAAGCATGCAGATAAGTGGCAAAGAGTTTATTTATTATCCATAAATTATAGTTATAAAGGTTAGGCTGGGGTCAGTAAACAGGCAGACAACATTAAACCAGGCAAATCAATATTCATGAAGAGAGAACACTAGTTAAAAACCAGGAAAATACTAGAAAAAGGCTCGGGAGTGTATAAACAGAAAACACAGGGTATTAAAAACAAAGACTAACAAAGGTGAAATCAATTACAAAAAAACAAAAAGCCCAAAGCATGAGACATAAAGTCCAGCCAGGGGTTTTCATCTAAACGTTGTGAAGATCTAAAAAAGTCTGGATGAGCGACTACTATGATGGAATGGCAACTACAATGTTTAACCATTTGTGATTTATATAGTGATTATTGCTATAAAGATGTGGTTATGTTTTTGTTGCATTGGCGCTTCACACTTTTGACTAACACCATGGAGGCTGAACAGATGACGCATCTGTTTTGAACTTGAAGTGGAGAAAAAAAAAACGGAGAACATCCGGTTTTTGTTGTAGATTAGGCTAATTAGAGGATACAAGAAATGCAAACCTATGCAAGACTGTAAAAACTCTTCCTTTTCTTGATGAACTCTTTTCATGTAAATAGTTTAAATAAATGCAGACGTAACAGACGATCTGCTACAGAAACTGCAACGGTTAATGTTTAGAAAACTGGAATCGTTGAACTACGGCCAGGGTTTTTTTTTTTTTCATACAGTCTTGGTTTTCTCTCCAATTTGGTCACTTGCCAATTCGCACTCACTAGCCAGCTCTCCATTATCACATGACTGCCACAAACCAGGGATGGTGTGGGCTAAGCATGTGTTTCCTCCAAGACACTTTTCAAACTGCTTTTCATGATGCGTCACAGGGCAGCATAAAACACTCAGAAGAATGCATTATCTGCCCTCTTCCGCATACATGAGCTCATAGATGCTCACAATTGTCTAGCGTCGCTGTGATTGACAGGGGGTAAGTATTGCTTTCTCTCCCATCCAGAAAGCACAGCCAATTTTGCTCTCTTGAGCTCTCGACTGAGCAGTTGAGGGTTAAGGGCCTTGCTCAAGGGCCCAGCAGTGGCAGTGGCGGGGATTGAACTCATGACCTTCTGATCAGTAGCCCAAGGTCTTAACCACTGAGCTACCACTTACCTTAGCTGTGGCCTCATTGGGATTCAAAGAGGAAAGCTTTTCTGTTGCTTCACTTGGAAGTTTTGCTACAGTATATTGTTAAATAAAACCCTTTGCTGGGTTGGCATCCAGTCCTCAGTCTGTCAGCTGATGACCCCTGGTCTAGATGTTTTCAGAGACACTCTGCTTTGGCTCCTGCTGGACGTCTTACAGATTTGTGAAGCTGGTCCTCTGAATCATTCAGCCAAACTGAATTACATGACCAAGGTGCTCATTTACTGACATATCGTACTGCATTCGATCTCTACAAATATCTCATGTGTTTGGGGTGACTATAAATCAAACATTTTTCAGAAAATTAAAAAAAATAAAAATAAAAAAACGCAATGTGTCCTAAAAGTAATAACAGGCAGCATGTATTTATTCCACGTTGGCATTCTATTTTCAGAAAGTTCCTGGCAAGTCATTTAAATCTGAGTAACTAATTTAAGTAATTTAAAAGTGGTACTTAATCATCAGTATAAAAAGCCCTTCAGAAAAACAAATCAGGGATGGAGTTTAAAAAGTCCTATAAACTTTGACTACACTGCTAAAAGGCAATCACAAAATGAAAAAAAAAAAAAAAAAAAAAAAAAAGAAGAGACATGCTAGTCGCCTCACCCTGCCTGGAACTGGGCATTCCTCCAAAGTAGGCCACTGAGAAAAGGGAACCTAATCAGAGAAGCTATCAGGAGGTCGGCATCACCTTTAAAGACGATCCAGGCTTTTTAATTGCAGGGGCTGGTCACACTGAGTACTGGCTAACACCTCATCTAGCCCATGTAGTGAAGTGCCACAAAAGCTGCCATGGATCAGGATCATTCACTTAATCATATTTTACATATGCAAAACCAGGCTCTGGAGTCAGTTAGGCAGCTCCTGTTAGAGGAAAGGGTCAAAAACACACACTGCAGTGCAGAAAATAACAGAAAGTGACCTGCAGTCTTTGAAAAAAAAAACCCACAGCTTTCAGTGTCACACTATACCATGCCACGTATCCAAACCTCAGTGACTAGAGAAGGGAAGAGCGCATGTCCTCAAGTGGCCTAGTTAGAGCATGACCCAAATCCAAAACACTTCCAACAAGTAATAACTGGGGTGTGGCGGTGAAAAATCCATTTATGAACATGAACTTCCATGGACACAGGAAATCTAAGAAGAGTTGTTACTTTTTATAGATAGGGTTGAGCACATCCAGAGTAAAAGGAGCTGAAACCGTGTCACAGACCAACAGAGGATGAAGTAGAGGAGATAAAGAGTTTATTTCAAATCAAAACGCTTGTTTCAGAGCTTTTAATACACATCTCATGAGGTCATGGACACAGAATTGATCAACAATGTGTGTAGATATTGTTATTTTCATTTTATACTTCCTATGTATGAAATTTTGCATTCAATTAAACATTGTCTAATACTGCTGGTGTCTCACTCTTCATTAGCAGCCTGTTAGCAGCAAGCATGGGTCATCAGAGTGATTTTGGTTATGCGGCTTCCCACACATTATTCTCATTCCAAACCATGTGTGTGTGTGTGTGTGTGTGTGTGTGTGTGTGTGTGTCTGCTTTCATTCCCCCTCCAAAACCTGCTAATTGATTCTGGTTTAAACATGTTCACTCCAAAAAGAAATGCTGCCTCGTCATTTAGTCTCTGACATGTTTCCTAAGAGTGAAATGCAATCCCAGGGATATTAAGTTATTTAAAAATCGTTTACTATTTAACATGTTTCACATAAAATTTGGTACTTTTGGGATGGAACTCGTTCAAAGTGATTAGAGAGATGTCCCTCCAATTCGGAGTACCGATTCTTCACTACTTCCATNTGTTGTTTTTCAGACCCAACACCAGTCATCTTTTTCCGTTTTTAATAAGTAAAAATAGCAGCGTGTTTTTTTCACGTGTATGTTTTCACTCTGCACTCCTACTCTAGTGATGTCACCTGCGTACGTACACACAAACAGCCACACACACACACACACACACACACACACACACACACACACACGGCAAACAGCACAAGTGACTCTGCTGGTTAAAGCAGCTTCACTGGTGCTATTATTCCTAGTATTATAGTATTATTAGTATTATTCCAACTGTTCCATTATTGCAGGGCTTCAAGATGTGTTCATCAGAGGAACTCACATCCCGTTAATGATATGGGATAAACCATGACAAGGTGTGCTGTTATACAGAAATAATTTTCCACCCCTGATTATTTTCTAAAAACAGTTCAAAAGAGTTTTACTTCTCTTATACCACAGCAATTTACCGACTATTACATTTCTTTCTTTATTCAAGAACACCACATCATACCTATTAACCCATTTGTAGTTTTATAGTATACATTTAACATTATGGAAGGGCCACAAAACAAGTTTGTTCCTGTTATCAGTTATGTTATAGCAGCTATAAACAATCTCTCCCTCAGCAGCCTCTCTTTTATTTTCTGTCTTCAAATTAATCTTGTCACATGAAAGTCTTTCACATGTTGGAAGACTTAAAATTACAGCTTTACCTCTGACAGTTACGAAGCGCTGATATTGGAGACTCCTTCCCAAAACACAAATAAACATCTCATGTCAACAATTACACATTTAAAAAAAAAAAATCTGCTTTTGTGGAGTGTCCACCATCCTGTGTTACCATACAAATGAGAATATATTAGAAAGAGGGCATTAACATAAACCTGTGATTTGAATTACAGCTGAACAAGACCTTTGAAGATATCAAGACGTGTGTGTGAGTGTGTGTGTGTGTGTGTGTGTGTGTGTGGGTGTTTTGGTCACCAAGAAAGCTTGCTGTCTAGAAAGCATGGCATAGTTTATTTTTACTGACTCGTGTTAAACATTCCAGTGGGCATCCTAACATCCCATGTGGGAACCTCTGCTCTAGGACCAAACTCTCAGCATATTTAGCCAGTTTGTTCAGATTTGGTAGAGGTGCGATATATCCCAAATGCTGTTATGGAAATCAGGCAAGCCTTATGACACGCATCCTCCCTAATTTCCTGTTTCAAAAGGAAGTAAGGCTTCTGTGTGTGAGCCATCCCTGGCTGGAATTCCAAGAGCACAAACATGGCCGTGATCTATTCGTGGCACGGTCACTGACCAATCCTGGGCATCTGTGAGCTCGTGTATGTGAAAGAGGGTTTCCCCTGAGTGTTTCCTCTGAGTGTGTTATCGGTTTCCTCGGAGTGTGTTACACTGCCTTGTGACAGAGCATGAGCAGCAGCTCTTAAAGGTACATTAGCTGGCTACATGTGTCTTGGAGGAATCATGTGTTAGCCTTCACCTTCTTGGTTGGTAGCTGTGTGATATTTAAGAGATAGCAATAGGGAGGGAATTGGCAAATGATATCCAAAATGCCAAAAAAATAGGTCAATATATATAATCAAATTACAGCTCTGAAGCCATTTCGCAGTTTTGGTGTGTGTGTACATGTGTGTATAACGGTACCTCTGTAGATAGTGGGCAGCGGCAGGGATGACAGGCCTTGGCTCTGCATTTGCTGCTGCTGCTGGATTCTTCTTTTGGCCTCCAGGACGGGGTTTTCAAACTGCGTCCTCCTGTTAATGTGGCTGGAAGGGAGGAAATGCAGACCTCTCGTTTGAATGCTGCTTCTCTCTCCACATAAACACGCTCTCAGCTTCTATACAATGACGTGCTTGTGAGTGAATGTGGCATGACAACACTTACTCCACATAGTAACTGCCATATATAGGGTCGTCTATTTTCTCCCAGCCATACGGCAGCTCTGTGAGGGAAAGGAAAAGGTAAAAGAAGAGAGATGTGAATGGTATACTGCTGCTTCAGAGGAGTCCTGCTGTTTAAGATGACACTACGGCACTGTAAAAAAAAAAACTCTTAAAACAGTTCTGTTGCTTTTATTTGTATCTGTATCAAGTGGAAACATAAAACCTGAAATGGCCTTTGTGCATATCTGTGTTCTCTTCGATAGAGTGTGTATATGACCCAGAAGTGTTCAAATTAATTAAGCTGTGATGTGTAAACTCTAATTAGTTAATGAGGAATGAACTGTTTCAGTACAGAGTCTGCTCTGAGATTCTTCTAACTTGATATTGAAGTGTTATTGGTGCATAAAACTAGCATTTAATATCTGTCATGTTCTGAGTACTCGGTGTCAAAGCGCTGCATCTCTCAGCCCTTTTTTTGTTGTTGTCAGAATTCAGGATTTGGTATAGTTGATGTGTTCGTGCCATAAATATATTCAGTGCTGTTGAATTCTTGTCAGTCTTTATTTATCTTCTACAACAGCAGCTCTGACAGTAGCACTGGCTGTAATTCAAATCACAGATTTATATTAATATACTCATTACAATACATTATTGTTTCTATAGCAACAACCCATTCACAGGGACTTCCATAGTGGATGCAATTCCCCACAATACTCTAAGTCTAATAGCAAACAGATTAAACCATGTTAAACCATGAAATGGGGACGTTTTCTCCGAGGAGACATTTATTTAACATTTATGGAAGGAGTCTCCAGTGACAGCGCTTTGTAACATTCAGAGGTTTTCCACCATGACAAAGTCTAAAGATGGAGGACTTTGCACTTTGTAGTGTCTCATTAATAAGCATTTTTTTCATTTCACAGACTTTTAGATATAGTAAAGGAATGACTGTACAGTTGCTAAAACATAATTGATAACAAGAACTGGTCCATGCATGGTCATTAACATTAAATGTAGCTGTACAGGAACAAAAAAGTTAACCCAGTCTCACAGAAAAAAATATTCGCATGCAGATCTCTTATGCAGCACCTTTGGTACGATGAACATCAACGTTGTCACAAGCATACGCTGCATATCGTCATTTCAATCACTCGAATCTTATGTATGCCATGTTCTGCCCCGGTGTACATGATTTAACCACGCCCCCTATTTGATTAAGATCGTTATATAATACTTAACTTTCCTCTTTTTTAAACCTACTGAACCAACACAATCAGGCTTGCAAGTCAAGTGGTAATGCCAGTATTTTCAAGACACAGTATTTAGGCTGTATTGTTTAGGTTACAGAGACAAAAGTGACTTCCTGTATTTTTTAAATGACCTGCGTTATCGTGACTTGCAAGCCTGAACATGTCTGCAGAAAAAAGCGGAAGTTTCATGAAACTGCTAATGTCATGAAAAGCACAAACTTTACACATGAAGTGGGCTACACTTAATATGGTAAATAAAAGAGGCTAAAATGATTACATATCAATCTTATTTAAATACCATAGTGGTAGAAGTGGGCATGGTTAAACTAGGCTGGTGCAGAACATGGCACACAGAGCATTCATGTCAAAGTTCGATATGTTGATATGCATCTTATTACTGTTAGACAATGCTGATGTAAAAAGTGCAGCAAATAGGTTGCATGCAAACATTTTTTTTCTGTAAGACTGTGTTGGAAATGTGTGATGTTCTTTAATAAATACAAAAATAAATCACCCTCAGGGTCCTAACCCCTGCTTCCTCGTTTCCTGTAAGTGTTTTATTATTTTATTTTATCTAGCACTTACTAACTTTCAGCTTGTTGTCACCCATGTAAACAAATCCATGCGTGTATTATGAGCTTTTATTATATTGTGTATTGTCATTTCTTAAATGAAACCATTAGAGCTACTAATGTTCTGCCAAAGTAATTCAAGCAGCTCACCCCAAAACAGACCTTCACCATTTAGATCTACCTTAAAAATGCATCTTAAGGACATATTCAAACTTGGAAATCTCCTGCTAAAGACTGCACGTGTAGATATATGTTCGATCAGTGTCCTTTTGACCCGTTAGACCTATCAGCAAGTCCAGACTTACGTTCCTGATTAGTTTCACTGCAGTTCCTGAATAACACACAGTATTCACTGAATAACTGAATGCTGTAGGATGAATAAATGTTCAGTGCATTTTCCCTGTTTGTGAAACATGCACAGGAAATTTTGGCCTCCCACTGAATCACCATGACGACCAAAATGAAATAGCCTGCAGCATGATGACATCACCAGATTATTATTTCTGTCACTTTTATCTTTATTTTCCTCAAACTGTATATTCACAAAGCAGGAAGAACAGAACCACTGAAGAACAGTCAAAGGAAGGGCCACGTGTGCTTCACATCCGTGATGTTACTCAAGTATGCTCACACAGAAACACACACAAAGGATCATATTGGCTGGTCCCATAAGAGTTTATGTATGTAGTCATGTTCTGTGAACACTGGATTCCCCATCTCTAGGAAACCAAAGCCAGACTTAGCAAGAAGGTCCCAAACAGAATGCTAGCCGCTATTACTAGCATTTTAAAGTGTCATACATACACATGTGTATGCACACAAGAAGATATCTGGGGGTTAGGAAGGATGAAAACTGCTTTTTTACAAAAACTGTAGCTTTTATTTAAACAACTGAAAGTGCAAAAATGGTGACTCAGGTTAAGGTTAGGGTTAGATTTAGGTATAAACACACACTGAAAAAACTGAACCTTGGATTGAACTTAAAAATTGCATCAACTTATTGCAGGTATGTTTTTGTTTTTCTCAACTGAAAAAAATGTATGTTTATATATAAAAATGTATGTTTATATAACATACATATACATATATACAGTCGGGTCCGGAAGTATTTGGACAATGACAGAGTTTTTGTGATTTTGCCTTTATACACCATCACAATGGATTTGAAATAAAACAAT
>CM074951.1:20664122-20678010 GCA_037577455.1 Pangasius macronema | reverse complement strand
TGAAAAGCAGCTCTACTGGGTTGAGATCAGGCGACTGCATTAAGATCTCCTTGGACTTCATATTGGTAGCTCAAGTCAAACAGCTGCCAAATGCCAGCTCAATACCTGATATCAATTGCATGGCTGCCAATTAAACGTGCTCCCTGGTATTTATTGATGATGTGACTGCTGACAGAAGTAGCAGGATGAATTCTGAGGTGTATAGGGCTATACTCTCTGCTCACATTCAGCCAAATGCTACAAAACTGATAGCACGCCACTTCACAGAGCAGGTGGATAATGACCCTAAACATACTGCAAAGGCAACTCAAGACTTTTTGAAGGGAACGAAATGGAATAATCTATAATTATGGTTATATTTACAATTATGTCACTTTGTCCAAATACCTTCGAGCCCCTGAAAATGGAGGCACTTTGCTGAANATCACATCTTGATTGTCTTATTTCAAATCCATTGTGGTGGTGTATAAAGGCAAAATCACAAAACCTCTGTCATTGTCCAAATACTTCTGGACCTGACTGTACACACACACACACACACACACACACACACACACATATATATATATAATTTTATATGTTACATTTTATATGCGATAATATACCACTTTATCTTTTCTGGTATCAATACTGAAATCTTGGGTATCATCATTTCACAGTTAAACTTTTTCACGCAGAAATTGCTTATACTGTAAATACAATAAAGTGTAGATATTATAAAATCAATCCTAACAAAAGAAAAAACAGTCCTAACAAAAGAAAAAAACAGTCAAGTCTCTTTATATGTAAACATTTCCACTTCCAAAAATAAATTTATTTTCCAAATCCAATTCCAACCTTTGCCACTTCTTACCGATACTGGGTATCATATCGGTGCCATCTGTAGCTGTAACTTTTTTTTTTTTTTCAGTTGAGAAAAACAGCACAAAAAAATGACCTGCAACAAGGTGATACAGTTTTACTTCGATCCAAGGTTTCTTTTCTTCATTGTAGCATTAATTATCTGCATTAATGATTCTGTCAGTGGAAGGTCCTCACAAGGATATTAAGACAAATGTCTGCGTGTGTGTGTGTGTGTGTGTGTGTGTGTGTGTGTGTGTGTGTGTGTGTGTGTGTGGTCCAGGCTGGCTACTGATTTTCTTTAGCTTGTGTTGGCAGAATAAACATTAGCTGTGGAGACTCTCGTTATATAGAGTAAATGGTTTGGGCTGAAAGCCAGAAGGCCTGAAACTGACCAGCTTTGACAGTGATGTCTGATGAGTATGGAGGAGTCTCCTGGAGGTTTATACAAATCAATCCACCCCCCCAACACACAGACACACACACACACACACACACACATTAGAGCACAAGCTAACATATCGAGACCTGGCCAGTCCGGGCTATTTCAGTATTAAGAGTAGACTGTCACTTCTCAAATATGCACTGACGCCAAACATTCAGCAACGGCTGAGTGGGAGAGAAAATGAGTCACCCTCGTCAGCAACATTTTCTTAATGGAAGAGAGAGCTGGCTGACTTCAGCCAACCTGACTGCCTGATTTTTGAATTAAACCTCTTAACAGAAAAATGAGACAACGTTCAGCTCCAGACAAGTGGGGGTTTGTTCATCTTTTTTTCTGTCTTATTCTAATTCTATAGAATACTTTAAAAGCGTGTCCCATGAAATGCAACGTCTATCTCTAGAATATCTCCAAAGCAGAGCTTTTAATCCACACAGACCTAAGTGTGAAGTTTGAATTACAATGTATAACCATAGCTTACACTCTTATGTAAAAAATGTCTTTTACAACTAGATTGAACTACAAACTGATCAAATTCCAATCTCTTATTTATCTAACCGATTCAGTTTAACACACACACACACACACACACACACACACACACACTCGATCTGATTCTCACTAAGACTTTGTGGAATTTATAGTTATAGCGTGTTTGGTGGAATTTAGTGAACAGGAGGTAGGCTTGTTGCCATGGCAACTGCAGAAGTCGTCTCTTTTTCAGGCTCTTTCATTCACCAAGTGTTTTATGTACATTTGAGAGCATGGATGAGTCTAAACGTGAGTGTGTTTGTGTGTGAGAAAGACAATGAATGTCACAGTGCGCATACTGTGCATTCTGTCCATGAACATCTTCCCTCAGGATTTCTAAGATTTACTAAATGTGAAATATGGCAGATTTGGTTTAAATAAATCACTGCTCCATATTACACAACAAGAAAACTGCAAGATGTCAGAATTTTAATTGTAGTTCTCATGTGGAAGTCACAAGTCTTGAGCATAATCCTTAGATCACTTATTTTAGTAAGGAGATGATCTTGCCACAAGCCGCCAGAACACCCTCAGTGCACTTTGACACAGATTCTACAAGTGGAGATGAACACCGTTCTTCACAAGATTTTCCCTCATTTGGTATTTTGATGATGGTGGTGGAGAGCACTGTATAACATGTCACTCCAAAATCTGCCCTAGGTGTTCAACTGTGAACTCTAGACTACTGACATTTCCGGTTTCGTATACTAAATGTAGTAAAAGAAGGAGTAGTTTGGTAAGTCCCTCGTGAGATTCAGTATTGTGCAAACAAAAGCCACACCTTCTTCACTTGGACTGGGACTGAGAGGCACAGAGGACACACCTCCAACACAGGTACTGACAAGCACAAAAGCCACACCTGTTTCACTCAGGCTGAAAAGATCAGATGCCACAGCTGCTTCACTAGAACTAGGAAGCTTAGAGTCCACACCTCCTTCACTGGGACTTGGACTAACAGGTACAGAGGCCTTGCCTCCTTCACTAGAACTAACAAGCTCAGAGGCCACATCTTCTTTCATGAGAACTGACAAGCTAAGAAGCCACACCTTCTTCACTGGGACTTGGGCCTGCCAGGT
The DNA here is from genome assembly GCA_037577455.1 of Pangasius macronema. Taxonomy (NCBI): domain Eukaryota; kingdom Metazoa; phylum Chordata; class Actinopteri; order Siluriformes; family Pangasiidae; genus Pangasius; species Pangasius macronema. The sequence goes on along the minus strand of CM074951.1, from coordinate 20,675,121 downwards.
ACAGAGGCCACTCCTCTTTCACTAGAACTAGGACTGACAAGCTCAGAGGTCACACCTCCTTCACTAGAACTAAGACTGACAAGCTCAGAAGTCACACCTCCGTCACTAGAGCTACAAAGCTTACAGGCACAGAGGCCATGTCCCACTGGGACTGCTAGGCACAAAGCATAAAGGCCACACCTCATTCATTAAACCTGACTGGCTCAGAGGCCATGCCTCCTTCACTGGGATTGACAGGCACAAAGGCCACACCTCCTTCATACATCTCCTGATTGCCACAATGCCATGCTTCCTTCACTAGATCAGACAAGCTCAGAGGCAATGTGCCCATCAAAGAGACTGATAGCCATAAAATCACACAATCCCAAAGGAAATCTGCTAACTTTTAAAAATAATATTATACTAGTAAAAAAAATAGATGCAAGTGCTTTCAGCCTTACAGACATGTTCATATGGATTCGGTTGCAATCTGAACTTTTGCTTGCTAGAACGTACTGCACACAGAAACAGAGAGACCCTTAAAACCAGACATCACACTGGGCTGCACACAAACACTGGAGAAGGCTTTCAGCTGCTGAGAGAGGCAAAAAATAGATTGGTGCTCTAATGGGGAGAGGAGTATTAGCAGTCAAGCACTTAACAGACTGGTAGAAAGGGATATTGATTTTTTTTCTGGCCCAGATAAACTGCATTTCAACTAGGCAGAAGCTTTCAAACGCAGCAAGTTTCAGTGTAGAACTCAGTGGTAACTAATAAACACAAAGATCTAAGAACAAAGCCATGTTCAACCTCTACTGGAAATTTCTTAAGCATTAAAAGGGGAAATAAAAGGTCATGTCTGTTTGTCTCTCCTGTTTGTTTTGTGGAGCAATTGATTGTAGACATTACAAACACCATGTTATATATTTTAAACTTTCAGTGAGCTGCACTCGTCTGTTTTGTGCACGTGATGCCGCTGCATTAAACTAATGGGTAAAAAGTACGTACCTTTATGTCAGCTATATGTCTTTTTTGGGATTTACAATGGTTTTTGAGTGTCCGACGTACTCGAGTGTTAATGAAATTAACAACAGGTGCAGTAGATGCGCAACGATGAGACAACCCCCAAAACAGGAATGGCTTTATAGGTGGAGGCCACTGACATTTTTTCCCTACTCATCTTTTCTGACTGTTTCTCACTAGTTTTGCATTTGTCTAGGGTCAGTGTCACTACTGGTAGCATGAGGCGATACCTGGACCCTACAGAGGTTGCNCCATCAGCAGGACCAGTATCTGCTCCTTTGTGCAAGGAGGAACAGGATGAGCACTGCCAGAGCCCTACAAAATGACCGTCCTCTAGTGGGCCCTATGCTCACTGCCCGGCACCGTGGAGCTCGATTGGCATTTGCCACTGAACACCAGAATTGGCAGGTCCGCCACTGGCGCCCTGTGCTTTTCACAGATGAGAGCAGGTTCNAGAACATTATGCTGCCTGTAACATCGTTCAGCATGACCGGTTTGGTGGTGGGTCAGTGATGGTCTGGGGAGGCATATTGAGGGACGCACAGACCTCTACAGGCTAGACAATGGCACCCTGACTGCCATTAGGTATCGGGATGAAATCCTTAGACCCATTGGACTCATGTGGCGAAAGTATGCAGGCAGCTCCTGAAGGATGAAGGAACTGATAGCACTGAATGGCCCCACGCTCACCTGACCTAAATCCAATAGAACACCTCTGGGACATTATGTTTTGGTCCATCCGACGCCGCCAGGTTGCACCTCAGACTGTCCAGGAGCATATACATATATTAGCGCCGGTGCTAGCTGACAACATGTGTTAGAAATTACTGAACAACACAAGAACAACCTGAATAACTTATTTAGAATACAGTTTATTTTATTGTTGTTGTTTTGATGGAAGCAGGTGATAGGAAGGACAACTGTGGAGTAGTATTGGTTATAGAACACTCTTGTGACATGAATTAGGGCATAATATGACAAATATGTCAAATATGAAAATGTTCTTTTCATGGTTGACTATTCATAAATTCTTAAATGCATTGCATTACAGTACATTACCATGCTATATTTGCCTGACTAAAACAAGCAGATATTTTTTTCTTGTTTATGTGGCATTACAATTTGTATAATGTGTGTGCACAGTTACTGATGGATTACGGCAGTGTAGTAGTAGTTTCGACTTCGGTTTTCTCTCATATAAGTACACTAGTGTATTCTGACTATTTTTTAAAATGCTTATTACATTTGTATGAACTGCTGCTTTTCTAATAAGCTTTTCTTTCATAGTAAGACAGGAGCGGTCCCCTTATTATATTTACATAGAAGTTATGCTTAAAAAAATGAACAGTCCCTGTGTAGTTAAATCATCAGTAATTTTCACTAAAATTTCACCAAACTACAGGAAATATATAAAAGTTAGACCTTAAAAAATCAAGATATACTTACCTGAACCCAAATAACCCAAAAAGTTGATACACATGTATGTACGGAAGACATTCCATCTATCTATAACAGCTCAGAAACCTCTTAGTAGAACATGTGTAACTCCACACAGACAGTAATCTGAGATCAGGATGGAACTGGGGACCCTGGAGCCCTAAGGCTTTGTGTCTCCAAGCTTGTTCTCTTTGTTTTAACATGTAAATAAATCCCATGCCCCATGTTCACACACATCTCGGTCTGATTCTTGTCACATTATTTGAAAGCCTGTTATTGTGGTATGAAGACTGCAGCCATTTCTGACCGAAAAATCAAATCACTATTATAAAATGTCTCTAAAGGATCATGAGATTGATAACATGACACAGTAAACACTTCCACCTACTTAGAAGTCATAGAGTTAGTGTCCACACAGTCAGTGACTTTGATGGACAGGTAGAATAGATGAGTTAGCAGTCTCACATTCCCTTAAAAACACTGTTAGAAGCAGCATTGGTCCCAAGACAAAGCTTTGTCACAGAAAGCTCCAGCATTTCAGGATGAACTGAAGCTATTTGTTGAGGACACATCAGGAGACATCTGACAGAATAATGCTTCATTATCAGTGAGCATCCTCTTAACTGGGTTGGTGATTAATAGACGTAACCACTCAATCACATATAAAGAAGAGGCTCCGCTATAATTACAGCAAATCTTCAGTCAAGCAGATGAGCAGTGAAGTGACAGAATGACAGACTGGCAAGACTTCGCTGCTTGTGTTCTGAACTCAAACAGTGAAGATGTAAGGATTTAAGTTTCACATCTCAACAGCAGTTTGACCAAACAATAGCCAAAAAAATGCACTGGAGCAAAATGATGTGATGGAAAGAGACAGAATCAAATCTCACAGAAAGTTGGCTTTAAACGTTGGCCAGTGACTTGCTGACATTTTGTCTAGTGTTTAAACACAATGCAATACAAGTCTTGGAAAGGAATTTCCCCTATTATTTGTATGTTAACAAATGCAATCAGACATAATTACGTGAATTGAACGACGATTGCATTACATGACACTTTAGTTAGATTTCTTGGCAACAAAACAAGAGACTGAGCAGCACACTGGGCTAGTTAGTAAATCCGTCCACCATTTTGATACGTAAAATAACATAAAATAGCAAAGTAAGCTTTGACCAATGCTTGTGCAGAATGCAAACTAGAAGAAAGGATAGAAGAAAGAATTTTCAAAAACCATTCATAAACACAATACCTACTACAACATTATACATCACTATTTTGCATGTTTACGATTGAAGTTGGGAAACCTTAACCTTTGTATAGTTTCATACTTGAGCTGTTGAACTACTGCGCACAGTTTTCAGGCAAAATTAGCATTCTTAAAAAGCCTTTCCTCTCAATTCCATACTTGTGAGGACCTCATGTAACTCTCTCTAACACTAAGACAAACCATACACTGTCTCTGATGCAAAGTCCATTATGATCCTAATACTTATAGTACACAAATCCTATGCTCAACTAAAAATGCATCTACTCTTTTAAATAAACATTCTCAGAAAAAGAAAGCTTCACAAAAGAAAAAAACACCTGCACATGCTGATTTTAGTTACTGATGGAACCAAGGAACGTGGGAAAACATTAGCTAAGGCTAAGTAACAACAACTTTATTCCTAATCTCTCAAATGTTAGCTAGCATGATAATAGCTCTTATGGTACAAACTAGCTGGATGGCAATAGCTAGCCGTGACAATATAAACTGCCTTGATACATACTGTACTTAGTGTACATATAAACAGATAGATCACAGTGATAGGTATTAGATCTTGTTCTCGCGTTCAAATCTCTTAATGTTTACGAATTTAGATCAACTGCTTGAAGATGTCCAATGCATAGCATGCTAAAAATCACCACATGATGTTAAAAAAATGTAGTGATATAGTGTTAAAATGTAAAAGTAAAGAAAGTAAAGAGTGTTAGGTAGAAGAAAAACTCAAGATAGGAAAAATAACAGGCTTAAGTACAGTAACAACCTCTGACTATGCTAATCTGAGACCTAACCTTAATCAGCTCTATAACTAGGCTTTGGCCATCAGACATCTCTAACCACCAAGATAAATCATGTCTTGGAAAAAACTCAACATACTGTGAACAGTTTCACTTCTTGGAACTGCACACATTCATTATCCTTGCACACACACACACACACACGAGTATACTTACCGTCGTCTTCACATTCCTCTGGCGGTTTGGCCTTCTTGGCTAATCGAGGATCAAGCCATGATGTTGTTTTGGTGTTGTGACTAAGAAGAAACGGGAGTAAAAAAAAAGAGAGAAGTAGTTGGATGAACTGCTGACTGTTTGCTGAGGTATTTACTGCTCGATTTTCCTGCAGTCCTTCTGGGATTATAACACAAATGAAGATTTATACCAACACGAATCTACTCCACCTCCTTCTGCAATATAGCTGATACATGTGACTCCATCAGCACACGGCTTATAAAGAGCTACTCAGGGTGATAAAGCGTTTGCCCGAGTGGTAATAAGTATACAATGAGCAATATTCAAGACATCCCACAAGGCCACTGGCGTAGAGGGTGGGAGAGTTCCAGTTAACAGGATAGCAATCAATAATTTTAATGAGTCTCTTGCCTCCCATTAAAAGAGGAACAGAGAAAGAAAAGGAGGAAAACATCTCTCTCTCTCTCTGTCTTTCCTATTCACTCACTCTGCTTGTCTTTATTCTGTCTTGTCTCTGAAACCAATTTAAGCTTCATTCATGTCATACTACGTAGATTTGGAGTTATACTAGACAACAGGGTTAAGTACCGGTTTGGTTGTTTACGTTTTATTTTCTTCTGCAATTCAATTAACTTTAATAAATAAAAATGCTGAATGGTTTTATCTTCTTACATACGCACATGAATAATTCATATATCCATAACACCAGGCAAAAAGAGGCTGCGCTAATTTCTCCACGTAATTCATAGCGTTGCTCAGACGCTCTCCATTACCCGGCAGCGTGCGTCTCCATATGCTCGGTGTCTTAGTTTGAAGTATGCTTTAAAGTGCACTTCACTCACTCGATGAAGTAGACTTCTCCTTTCTCGGTATAGGCCATCTCCCAGTTGTCGGGTAGCGGCCCGAGCTCGTCGTTGCCCTGTGAGTCGGCTGGGGATTTGGGGGCATCGTGCTCCTCTTCAGGGGCATCTGTGCCTGTCAGGGTGGGTGTCTCAGCAGGGCACGACTGCGGGGGCACGTCGCCTGACGCATCAGTGCTCTTGTCTTCGTGCTCACTTGATTCTGTAAGGGAATATATGAAATTTCATATATTTAAAGCAGAGGTGACCTTATGACTAAACTGATTATTTAAACGCAAATGAAAGAAGAGTTTAAAGTTAAGGACAGTAAAGTAATGCAACACACAAAGGCTGGTGGGAGTTGCACCGGAACCAGGAACGAGTACGTGGAGGGACACGCCTAAAGCATGGACCAGCAGTTAAGAGATAAACTCAGAGAAGAACAGTCGCAGTTACTGTGTTTGTATTTTTTTGCCCAGTCATATCATATAAGATGCACAATATGAGGGGGACCCAAAAACTCCCAGAAGTGTTATAAAACTTACAGCATTTCTCCTTTAATCCCCTTCAAAGTACTCTCCTTGTGATGCGATACACTTGTCCCAGGGTTTCTCCTATTCCTGGAAACGTTTCCTGTAGTCATCTTTTGTCATCATGTCTAGTGCTTCTGGCATTTTTATTTTTATTTTTTTGGGATTTCTTCCACGGTGGCAAATCTTTTCCCCTTCAGTCTCATTTTTAAGTTCGGAAACAAGTCACAAGGAGCGAGATCTGGTGAATGCGGTAGATGTGATGAGATGAGATAACCACATTTCTGATTAAAAACTCCTTGGCTGACAATGCAGTGTGTGCAGGTGCATTGTCGTGGTGCAAGATCCAGTTCTGGGTGCACAACTGCTCCAGATGTTTTATTTCCTGAGGCTTTCCCATAGACGTCTAAGCACTTCAGTGTAAAATCGAGTGCACAGGCCACAATTGAATTCTGGGAATTTCTGGGTCCACCCTCGTAACACAGCTATGTCCCAAAAACTATTCAAATATTAAGAACTCATAATTTTTTACTTAATTAAATTTAATTTAATCACAAGACATTATAATTTCCATCAACCATCAAGGACATGCAGCAACGTTTTTTTTTTTTTTTTTTTAATTTCCAAACAATTCCTTTCTTCTGACTCAGTAAATTCTGTCAGATATAGATGTTCTTACCATCTATGAACCACAGGACTACAGGGTTTCACAGTTTGGAGTTTTCTGTGGCTCATTTCAGTGTTTTCGCAACTCTACCACACCTGACTTACTAAGTTTGATGTGTTACAGCAGGAATGAAACTAAATGGTAAAGCAGGGAGGCAAATAATGGCCTACATTAAAAAGGCTCCGGTAGGACACTAATCTTTTGAGTCAAGTTCCTTCAAATGCTCAAGAAAGATACACTTTATCTGGGAAATTCTGCTAGATTTCCTTCGTGTTGTTTCGGAGAGTGGCGTAGCTATGGCTATGCTATACATACATTACACATACTTTAACCAAAACAGTGTGAAAGTCGGAGCTACCCTTTTCTACAAAACAGACAACAATCTCTATCCTCGGTTAGTCAATACGGAGCCCTGGGCAGAAAGCTGTGCAGGAATAAAGGATGGTCTACATCACATACTTCTGACGGGAAAAAAAAGAAAAAAAAAGTGGCTAGCTGTATCAATAAACTGAATTTCAATTTCACAAAACCCACCCTTTAGATGTACTGAGAAACCTCTGTGTGTGTTCAAATCACTTTCATGAAAGATTTCAAGTTTGAACCTGCAGGCACTTAATTCAGACTGGGACACAAAGAGGACTCTAGATTTCAGTGGAGTGTTGTGGGTCATACAATATCGACATAAACATCGCATCCACCCAACAAGAAAACAAAACAATGCGAGCCAGGGAAGGCTGAGTTCTCTCGTTGCCTCGCAACACTATTAGACGAACCCAGTCTCACAAAAAACAAACATGTTTGCATGCAATTCATCTGCAAAACCTTCTATACGATAAACATCAATGTTCTGGCACAAGCGTATGTCGCATAACAACGTGAAAAATATTCACTCAGATGTTCCGTATGCCACAGTCGGCACCGGCGTAATTTAACCAAGCCCACCTCTACCATTACACTATCTGAATAAATTCAATATGTAATAAATCGTTTTACAGTTTCGCTTCATGCATAAGGTTTCTTCTTTTCACGGCATGATTAGACTTACTTCTGCGCAAACACATTTGGGATTGTTAGTCATGTGTTAACAAGGTACAGTAACATGGGTGTTTTCAAAGTGCAAAAAGATTTTAGTCTGTAAATGATTAGGCTACACAGAATACAGAAATTTTCCATTTTCTATTGTTTTGAAAATAGCTGTTACTGTGACCATGTGACTTGCAAGCCCTATTGTGTTTGCAGAGAAGATGAGAAGTTTCATGAGCCCAGCAGGACTCATAATTATGTCATAAAAAGCATAAACCTTACGCATGAAGTGAGCTAAACCATGCATGTCCTGCCTCGAGTCAATTCTTGGGAACTGAATCCTCCCTCAGACTGAGAGAAAACAATATCATTGGTGGTTTTTACAAGCTGCCTGTCTCCTAAAATATGGTGGACATCACCATTTTCCAACGTTCTATCAGAAAACAAGCAAACATGGCTGTCCTACTTTGAGCAGGTTATGCTAACCTGGCGTGATAGCAATGCCGTTGCCGTTAACGATAGGGCTCTCCTCCTCCTCTTCCTCGGGAGGCTCGATGCTGTCCTTCTCCATGTTGCTCACTGACTTGTTCCTCTTCCTCTTCCCCTCAGCGCTGGGGCGAGCTCCTGGCAGCAGCTGGTCAGTCACATTAAACAGCATGTGCGTGGGCTCTGCCGGGGGTTTGGGCGTGCCATAGAAGTTATCTAGAACCAAAAGAGAACCCTTTACTAATCTGAGAACCTGAGTATCCTTCAGGCTTTACCATGCAATTATTCAGCACTCATAAACGATCTCATAAAAGAGAGCAAAAATGAAATGCCAAAGTCCAAAATGAAAACCATCTGATAACCTGAAGTGAAAAAAAACAACTTTGCTTTAAAAAAGGCATGACATGCATTCCATAGTATGCGGCTTGATTTTTTTTTTTGCACAACCTTTCAATCATGTTTTCAGTAACTCTGCCCGGTTTCTTTTTTTTTTTACCTCTTAGTATGTGTGATGTTTGTTATTAAGGCGACCTCTATAACAAAGAGCCCAAACCTTTTATTCAAGATTGAAAAGAAGTCATGTGTATCGGGGGGAATCTGGTTTAATGATTAAATGCTGAGTGTGTGTGTGTGTGTGTGTGTGTAAGCAGCAGAGGTTTATGAATTCATTTGCAGGTCCGTGGGGAGAGAGAGGAGGGCTGATGGTGGAGTCCAGAGCTGTAAGGAAAAGCTCAATTACACGCTGTGACCCAGAATTATACCCATATACTGTAATACCCCTATACTCTTCTTATAGAGAAAATATAGACACAACCATGGAAGTGTTTTCATTTTTCATCTTACCGATACATTTGTAATGTAGTGACGAATAGCAGAAATCGCTACTCGTTACTAGAGACGTGACAGCATGCGGATACAACTAAATCCCGCTTAAAGCTACGTCTTCAGTGCCGATAACAACTGTGATAGTGGTTAGCTTAGATAAAGTCAGCTAATTGGCAAAACCTAGGTAGAGTTGTGTTCATTTTGCATTAAATCACAAGCTGCACTGCATTTAGATGCATTCCATATATATATATATTAATTCACTGACTGATCACTGATAGATTGTACTTCCTCATTTAAATCTACATTATCCATTTATCCAATGAATTTGTCAGAAGGCGCAGTGCAACAAAAGCCTGTCTTCTGTTGATCTGAACTAATGACATCATGCAATGCCACGGCTAATAATCAATATTTTTTTCCTGAATAATTATAGTAATTAATCCTAAGTAAAATACTGAGCAAAATAAAACAGGATTATTCATTTTGAGCAGCCACACGAAGAAAAGGCTGCCTAAGAGATAAGTTAGAGCGTTCTATAAGGAGTTCTAATTAGAACCGTTTCTAAAAAGAAAACTCTCTGGAGTGGGATTTGATCTTTTCGGTTTCCCCAGGACAAACCGAGGAACACTTTAGGATGTTATATGGAGAAGTGTAGAAATGTGCAGTTATTCTATGAATAACATGTGAAAGTGTTAGAGATCACGTCACAAAAACAATCTATGACTGGATCTGTTGTGCATTTTGTACCTATACTTATCAAAATCTAAGAAAAATATGCATTGTTTTTAATCAGAAATTATATTTCTGATATAGAAAATATTTTTAGACATTTATTTACATATGTAGATTAATGTTCTATAAGAGAAGCTCTGACAACAGCTCTGGCTGTGACTCAAATCACAAATTTACATTAATAGTCAGCATTGCTATTTGTACGTCTGGGTAGATGCTATCTGCATTTCACTGGCTCTGGACTTGTATTCTGCTCAATGACAGTAAAGTTGAATCTAATCTAATCTAACACATTTTTGTTTCTATAGTAACAACTCATTCACAGGGACTTGTATGGCAGAGGCTTTGCATACTCTAATTCTAATAATAAATGGGTTAAAAACATATTGTTCTTTGACAAAGAAAAAAGATTTGAAGTTTGCTGTGAGGAGATGTTTGTTTACAGTGGGTATAAAAAGTCTACACACCCCTGTTCAAGTGGCAGGTTTTTGTGATGTAAAAAAAAAAAAAGAAAAAAGAAACCAAGATAAATAATGTCAGAACCTTTTCTACCATTATTCTGAAATTGCAAAGTATACAAATAGAGTGAAAAACATTCAGAAACCTCTTTAGGAAAAAAAAGCAGGATGCTGCCACCACCATGCTTCACTGTGGGTTTGATGTGCTTTTGGTGATGTGCTTTTTTTGTGCCAAAACATACCTTTTGAAATTATTGCATTAATATACCTTTTGGAATTGGACCACAACACATTTTGCTACATGGTGTGGGATGATTTACATGGGCTTGGATGTTTTTTATGAGCTTCCAGACATAGCTCAGACATGTGGAGAATACTCGAGGGTGTTTCCACCAGGGTGTTTGCTGTTTGTCTTATTAACTTCAAGAGAGAGAAAAAAAAACTCGAGGCTGGTGAGGGAATGACTGTTTATTACTGCTATAATGTAATTGATAACCAGAACTAATTTTTCTTGCGTACGTTCCACAACATCAAATGTACAATTAAAATAATTCAATTCAATTCAGTTTTATTTGTATAGCGCTTTTAACAATGGACATTGCCGCAAAGCAGCTTTACAGAAATAAATGGATTAACAAAATATATATTATAAATATTTGAATTTATCACTGTGTATTTATCCCTAATGAGCGAGCCAGTGGCGACGGTGGCAAGGAAAAACTCCCTGAGGTGATATGAGGAAGAAACCTTGAGAGGAACCAG
>CM074951.1:20634234-20651946 GCA_037577455.1 Pangasius macronema | reverse complement strand
CTAAATGGTAAATGCCATATTTTTGTGGAACCTCTTAAAATAAAGCTGAAAGTCTACACTTCAGTCACATCTTGATTTATATTCACGTATTGTTTTATTTCAAATCCATTGTAGTGGCTTATAAAAGCAAAATCAGAAGAAGAAAAAAACCTCATTGTCCAAAATTGTACAAATACTTCCAGAATCTGAATGTTTTCATATATAATACACAATCACCTATGTGGGGATCTATCAAAACACAGAACACTGCAAATAAAATTAACAAATACATAAAATACAACATTCTGTATTCAGAAAATACAGAAATATATTTTGTAAGTGGGACATGACATCAGTGGTGCCACTTGATGGTTGGACATTAGCTAACACTAATGATAAGTAATGCCTCAGAAAATATATTGCTGGCCTGCACTAAACTGTAAAGATATTATACAGTCTCTAGTCTCTATTATACAGTCTCTTTGGTTTCTAAAGTATTGCTGTATCAAAAAGGTTAACCTGCGGTAACAAAACAGGGATCCAAAATGTCACTCAGTACTGGTTGGAAACTGTATATATCAAGACAAAAGAAATCTTTGGGGTTTTTTTTGGGTTGTTGGGTTCTCATTAGTACAATATCTTAAGAACAGGTTGTTGAATATTTGTAGGATTTATATAGAAATATCATTGTAACCAGCAGATAAACTGATATTGGATTTTTTTTTTCCTAAACAGGGTCAATGTCACAGCAAGGTCAAATATCTGGAATAGTTTTCCTTCAATAACCTCCTTCCTGACTGTGAGACAGGGATGTTTCTTACAAGGCCATGCTCAGGAATTTGTCATGCTCAGTTTACGGGTAAACTGGAATTTTCTGCCATTGGTCTGTCTGTGCCTCCGTTGTTCGTCTGTCCAAGATCTAAGAATGAACTCATTAGATTTTGGAATTGATCCAAACAGGGTCAAGGTCACAGCAAGGTTTAAATGTCTGAAATAGTTTTTCTTCAATAACTTCCTTCCTGTTTGAGGGTATTTCAAGCATACAAATTAATAACAAGAAGGACTAGACTTGTTTTGTGGTGGAGACCAACCCCTTGACGCTGGTGGCTGCTCTATATATAAAGTGATAAAGAGCTGTTCTGAACAGTTCAATGATTTCTTAATGTTTTCAATAATAAATTATCTAGCCTACTATTTCTTCTGGCATTGGGTAACACAAATATAATTATAACAAATAAATATAAATAACCAACCTACTGCATATTCACTATAGATTTAAAACAGATGATGATGCGTAGTTAATAGCTTTTTTTTATAGTAGCTGTAATTGATAAATAGCTGGTTCATTTAACATTTTATCTCAAACCAAGCTATATCACAGCCTAAATTTGTCTATTCAAATTTATAGCCAGGCTGGGTGTCAATCCACATACTACTGTATTAAATAGAAACAACATTTGTGATGTACAAATTTGACTTGCGATATTTGTGGTTCAATTGAAGTGACTTTGTGGCCAAGTATGGTGACCCATACTCGGAATTAAATGCTCTACACACACAGTAGTGAACACACAAAGTTGGGCAGCCATTTTAGCTGCGGCGCCCAGGGAGCAGTTGGGGAATCGGTACCTTGCTCAAGGGTCTCACCTCAGTCGTGGTATTGAGGGTGGCAGAGAGTGCTGGTCATTCAGTCCCCCCACCTACAATCCCTGCCAGACCCGAGACTCGAACCCACGACCTTCAGGTTCACCTTCTGGTTACAAGTCTGACTCTCAGTCCATTAGGCCACGACTGCCCCCAAGACGAAGCCTCAGCCTCAGCCTCAGCCTCAGCCTCAGCATGCACCCTCTCCACAACTAAAAACCCCTTACCCATGTGGGGTGACAATCAACTGTGATTGGTGAAAAATACACCAGACCAAGGCATAAACACTGTGTGTGTGTGTGTGTGTGTGTGTGTGTGTGTGTGTGTGTTTGTGTGTGTGTGTGTGGCACTTTATCTACTTCAACAAATGGAATGCTTTTAGAGTGAGATTTGACCGGACATTTTAACGATCAGTCAACAGTAAAAAGCAGACACTGGACGATGGAGCAAAAAGCTAGCTAGCAAAAAAAGTGTGCTAAATAAAACAATATGATGATCGAAATCCCTTTACAGGTGTGAAAGCTTCTGCACTGTTCACAGTCAGAACACACTGCCACTGCATCTTTTTTGCTGGCACATAATTTCTATCAGTGTCTCTAAAATGCACTAGAATCACAGTAACGGTTCATCATGTCACCACACACAAAGTATTTTCAGTATTTTGAAATCATTCCAAAGGTTAATGTAAAATCACATGCTGTGCATGATAATATCTTTGGAAGCTATTTTTGCTGACTGATTCAAGCCTTACCGTTCTACTCAAAAAAATTAGACGGGCTGGAATTTGAAAACAATATTCAGATATTGTTCAAAAAAACATTTGAGACAACAGTTGAGACTGTGCATATGTAGTGACTCATCCTCGCAGTCCTCTTCTCTTCAGACACTTCCACCCCAGACGCTGATATCTTATTACGAAACCTGTTGTACTGAGACATCAGAAGCTTAGGAAGTACATACTGTCTGGTAAAAACTAAAACCTTTAACCTGGGACTTTCTGTCCATAAACGTTACTGCTACCTTGTGGAGTGAGAAAATATCTGATTGGTGCTTTTAGATTGGGAAAAACTAATTGCAAGGTAACGGTTTATCAAGAAGCAAAGCAAACTAGCGAGTTCAAGCTTGAGGAAGCTCTTTTTCTAACGTGTATGACTGGCTGTTGATAATGAAGTGTTCAGAAGAACAGCCATTCAGAACTGCACCAGTTCCCCACTTTGTTTAACGACTGTATCCGAAGCAGACAGACGGCATTGTTCATACTGACGGCGCAGAAAATGGCGTCAACAACACTGCATGCCATCTCCTGCAATACAAAAGACGTATTTCAGAATACATGTACATCTCAGCGGGGGGTCAGTCAGACAGTCACAGATAGGCATTAAAGAAAATACAGTAATAAAGCCATCTGCTCGGTGAGTTTAAACTCTGCTGATATGTCCGCTGACGATTCAGATACAGACTCTTCTGTGAACAGCTGTCGTTCTACTCCCTCGTTCCGTACAGACTGATTCACACATGACAGGACAAATCAGCATGAATCATGGCTGAAGATGAAAACCCCCCCGGTGACTGGAGTTATCTCAAGGCTCTGACGATGCAATTTTCATGCATGCACGAGACACGAGAGCACTCTTTCAGAGGATCGGACGCTCTTCCTGTGTGCACGTGCAGCTGCCGCTCTCTCGCCCCCACACAAAAGGCCTGAAAATAACACCAGGGAAGAGCGAAAAAAGAGGCTCTCATTTGCATGTGCGGCATGAATATTTATAAGATTTGTCGGCTGGATTAATATGACGTGCTCTACGCAAACGCCTCTTTGCACAAAATGTCTCGTAATTGCAGAACGAGACCTAAAATCGGAAATGGGTGACGTTATTATTTTTTGCGTTCATATCTCATCATGGATGGGAATCAACCTAGAGAAAAACTATATGACAAAGTGGAAAACATGTATATTACATATGCTATATTACATGTGTTTTTTTCCAATTTATTTACTTATTATTATTATTATTATTATTATTATTATTACTTTTACTTTTATGCTTTTCCTTTAAAAAGGCATCATGATATCATGACTGTAATGTAATCCCCTGCAAAAACATCTGCAAAGCTAGCTACATCTGGAGCACTGATTAAATAGGTCCACAATCTTATTACAATGGGCTCAGGGAGTGGGTTAGTGTCCCATCGCATACACACACACACACCATTAGATCTGATTAGGAGTAATGATGACAGATCTGAAATTGCATGCAGATTGACCTGTTCTCATTTTCAAGATTACAGCACCTTTTAAACACAGATCTTTTAAATGCAAACTCATTTTGCCCCTAAAGGCTTTTATACGTACAGGAAACCGAGCTTTTATCCAAACCCAGGGTGAAGAGTAAACAATTAACACTCTGATCTCCTCTGAGCTTCTGTGTCAGTGCATCTTGTCAAGCAGAACCAGGAAAAAAACAAATCTACATGGCAGTAAGCGTTCTCGGATTGCTAATGAAAACACGTACTAACATTTCTTTCCTCATATCCAGTGGTCACTCTTTATACAGTGATGTGTTTTGGAGATCACATTTACTGTAGCAACCACATAGCATCCAAGCATAGCATGTTATTTTCTCCCATCCTGTATACTGACAAATATGGTTTTCTGGAGTCTGTCAGTTGGGGCATTAGTCGAATGGTGCCATTGTAGTTTTTCTTATTTTATGTCTCATATTGTGTTTGTGTACAGATGTATGCTTATGACTGTTCTGCACAAGGGATACATGTGCTTTCTTTGTCCTGCTCCAGACGGAGTCTGTTCCAGGCCCCCACTGATGCTCAGTTAAATTGAGTTTTTTCACTCAGGGTGTGCAGTCAGTATTGTCAAATCCTTAATTCTATTGTAGCCTGCCAAGCTACATTCACCAAGTCTTAACTAGGGCTTGCATGACTACTCTTTTTTTTTATTATTATTTGACCAGTAATTCAAACAAGTCATTTTTCCCTAGTTAATACAAAAACTGATTCAGGATATCACCATTTTTAATTTTATTAGTGCACCTAAATGCTGATAAACAGCAGCAAAGAACATGTCAAACTGCACTTCAACTAACAGCCATGCACAGCCTACAAATTACATTTCCAGCTTCAGTGGTTTTTTAGGCCACACTGTTAGAGGAGAATATAAATAAATAAATGAGTGCAATGCACGGGCAAAGTAATAGCATGGAAGCTCATGTCCATCTACATGTACCTCCTTATAGCTGAGTGGCCAGCCTTCCATGGATGGAGGATGTAATGTATACAGAAGCAACTCAGAGGTTTTTCCAGGCTTTTCCAGGCTTTTCCAAATCTAGTAGTTGAACATCCATGTTAATTCCCATCACAGTATTCTCTGAAAATGTGTCTGGGTTGTTGCTCTAAACTAGCAGAGTGGGATTTGATAGTGACATGCAACCCACGGCCCTGAATGTGCTCTTTTACACAGCACTGTGCAACAGTGCAAGAATTTTATTTGAATTTAATTCGGCATTAAAGGATTAAATGAGAGGAATTCTTTTGGGAGTGAACAGAAGTGAAGCGTTGTGTGTAAGCAAAGTGATATCAAAGTGTTAACGGTCCATTCAAACAAAAAATAAAAGATATTTCCCAGTATGGTCTTGCAAAGTTTAACTGTAGAATTGGCTTCATCTAGTCTGAATTTTTTTTTTAGAATTAAAAAGTATACTTAGGTTGCTTTCTTTACCGTCTTCCTCACCCTTTTATCTACCGCCTTGACTAGTTTACATCCCCACAGCAGCTACTAGTTACTAGCTAGCTAGTACATTAGCTGTGTTTCGCACGACAGCTCTAGTTGAACCACATCCCAAAAACTCAATGATGAGACAAACACCATTTCTCCTTTTTATATCAAAAGACTTTGTAAGTAAAAGGTTATGCATATGGGAGAATATTAGCCTCATGACCTGATGATTTGCATACCACTGAAGGATTTTTTAAAATCTTTTTTTATCATGTAACCAGTTTTTCACCCAGTCTACAAAGCTGACAGCCGGTAGCCCACTCCTACAGCCCTTGATTACCTGACTCAGTCGTGCTGAGAGCTAGAACACAACAGAAAGCATGAAGTGCCTTGAGTCCTTGAAGAAAGAAAACGTCAGCGCTAGAGTACTGCTCTAAGTGTCTGTCTGCTAATACTTTAACTGGTTTCCCAGCGGACGTGACTCCTTTCAGAAACAGAGGCGGACATGCAGGTAGAGGTTAGGTGAAGGCTGACATTGAAGTGCTGCACTTGCTGAGCAGCGCTGAAGCTGTTACAAAGGCTTGAGATGTCCGACGGCCGGAGGCCTGAAATTTGCCTGTAATTGTGTGCAGCTCGGCGCTGACACTCAGAAACAGGGGGAGCTATGTTTCCCTCTAATCCACAATCGGTCACTCCAACCTTGAAGCTACATGCCGCTCTGCCTGCTGAATGTCTAATGCCTGAATAAGGCAAACAAGCTGCAGAGCGGCTCAAGCATGAACAAAGGTCCAAAAACAACACTCACAGATTCTGCACTGGGGTGGAAAGGTACGAAAAAACTTGATTAGACTTTATTGTCCGGGTTCAAGTACTAGTACAATGAAATGCAGCTTGGCCTTGTAGATGAGACAGGTCAGAGGAAAAAGGCCAGACGGTTCGAGTGAACAAGAAGGCTATGATAACTCACATAACCACTCTTTACAACCGTGATGAACTGAAAGGCATCTCCACATCAGCTTTCACTCCTGTCATCCAAGAACACACTGAAACTGAACAGATGAAGATTGGAAAAAATCTCCTAGTCTTTTTCCAATCTTCTACTGCACACATACACACACACACACACACACACACACACACACACACACACACACACACACATACACACACACCATTGGGTATACGCAGATTGAGTGAATTATGAACAATATAAAAAAGTGCTATATGAAAAAAATAAACAAAGGATATGTGCAATGTGCAAACGGGTTATGTGCAGAAAAACAGGCATGGACATTTTTCTAGACAATGAAGAAAGCTAAATATGTAGAAAAATATGTGTATGGCATGTACCATATGGTTAATAAATATCTACTTGAAAAATATGCATATTGAGTTGTACAGTATATACAACATGAACATATAACAACATTGTAAATAATGTGTAAATAAAAATGCATAGTATGATAACCAAGTAACTCAATATAAAGTTTTACATAATGAGCATTTTCAATGCTTCAGTAAGACAATAAATTACATACAGCATTACAGCAGTAGCTGAAGTATTCTAATATTTGTTAGGGAACTTGCTAAAAGGACTGCTCTTACGCCCTGATCACACTGGGTTGTGTCATATTTAATGCAGTCAACAGAAGTATAGTGAAACATCCGAATGTACCCTTTTTAACCACCAGAGCCAATTAAAACAAGTGAAATTCAAGCACTTTCCCAGCACTTACAAAATGGAAAATTAGAACACCAATCAAAATCTAAGTTCAGTTTGAAGTAAAAGCAGTAACTACATTTCTAACTGAAAAGAGCTGGAGAACTTTAGGTCCTGATAATTATCCAGACTTAAACTGTCAGATTGTAAAATGCATAATTTTCTAACAAAATAATTATAAATGTCAAGACGTCAATGTCGCTCTCGCCGAGCTTTCAGCATGCTTACACGGAGAATGTGTTCGGTTCTCGCTGTGGCCCTTACGGCTTATAACATGCACTCTGTAATAAATTAATACTTGTAGGAGGCACCTGGCACTTACTGCTAACATCAGCTCTGTTGAATTCTTGAATCAGCTTCAAGAAGATCTATTATCTATAACAGCAGCTCTGACAGTAGTTCCAGCTTTATACTAATGCTCTGATTTTAATACATTATCATTTCTATAGTAATAATTCATTCACAGGGACTTGCATTATAAAACAAACTGCTACCTAACAAGAAAAACAGAAGCATTGCTCCAGTGAAGTTTTCCGTAAGGAGATATTTATTTAACCTTTATGAATGAAGACTTCACTTAGCACCGGTGCTTTGAGGTTTTCCACCGTGGGAGAGTCTTCGAGATGGAGGGTTTTGTGGTAACACGACAAGCTGCATTTTTGCCTTATTAACTTCAATGGGGAAGAAGAGAGGCTGGTGAGAGAAGAAGAGAGGCTGGTGACTGTTTATATCTGCTATAAAGTAAGATAACAGGGGGTCACTGGTGGACTAGTGGTTAAGCCACACTGTGGCCCGGGTTCGATTCCCGGCCAGGGAACCAACCCCAGCCACTGGGGTTGCGTGCAACAGTGTGCTCTCAGTGCCGGTCCCAGGCCCAGAAAAATTTGCGTCAGGGCATCTGGCGTAAAAACTGTGCCAAATCAAATAAGTGGACCAATAATCGAATAAGCGGACCTAACGGGAGCAGCCGAAAGGGCGTTCATAAAGTAAGATAACAGGAACTAGCTTGTATCTCGGATGTTCCACAAAATTAAACGTAATTGTAAACACATGAAACCTATGAAGTGTTATATGGTATATAATGAATACCATCAAAGACAAATATCTATGAAAATAGCTGAGGAATATTTGTTATCCAAAAGCTCAAGAAAAAAATGAAACTTCGGAACATGCTGTTGATGGAAAACATCAGGGTGGTAACCCCACACCACCGCACTGTTTATTTTCCTTTACTAGTGGGAGTAAAACACCGCCGCATTTAAAACGGATCTAGCTGCAAATTAAAACAGTAGAATGCTTTTGCTTTGTACAGCAAGTTATTTAGTTCACTTATAAAGAAAAAATCTTCCTCCTGGATGTTTATATTTTTTATGCTTATTTTGCATGTTCTTTTGCAAATTCTCAAATGTTGGGTACAAAACAGATGTGCACCATTTGCATGATGCAGATTGTAATTTCTTTCAAATTAGCCAGATATAGGAAATGCTAATTTGGCTCGTTACAATTCCACACAATGTGCTGGGAGAAGTGTGTGAGTTTAATTAAGCTTTATTCATCTATGTGGGCACTTGATTTATAATGATTAGGTAGATCCTTTTTTTCTTTTTTTTTATCTGAAACAATATTTACACATCCACCGTGAGGAATGTAACGGCTCCTGCAATACAATTCTGCAAGACCAGACACAGCATAATTGGAAGTGAATTGACTTTTGATGTACCGTAACGCAATAACGCAGTCAGTGTGATTGAGGTTTATCTCGCAATAGTTTGAGCAAAATGATGTAGAGAAGCTGTTTCTCTCACTTTTGCTGTTATTTAAATAAATAATCGAGCCTGCTTTTAAAATCTGGCAGTATAACTATTCAGCACCTACACTAGTATATTAGAGGTAAAATGACAGATCTACAGTTAGTTCTAGAATTATTGGCACCCTGGTCAATTTTGCTTAAAAAAATAAAAAAAATTAACTTGTGTTTAATTAATATAATAATCTAAAATCTATTCTGAGAAAATAATCTTACCAAAAAATGCATTTTTAAAAAGTCCACGTCACAAATTTTGGCACCCTTAGAAATTTTTATGAACAAAAATAATATAAAAAGTGTACAGGAACTCTTACGTGACTTCCTGTTTCTCTGAGGACTTCCTGTTTCACTGGGGTATGCATACTGTATGAGGTGACACAAGCTAAATCCCCTTAGTCATTAGACTACACAAATCAAAGGAGACAAAAGTATGCTGATCTAATAAAATATAATCTCATAAATCAGGCAATTGCTGTAAAATATAGCTACATACCATAAAAACCTTCCTGTAAAGAAGGAGCTCTACCCACTAAACCATCATTTACCAGAGAAGAAGCGAAACGCAGCTCAGGACAGCATTCACTGGCACTGATAACCATCAGCTGTGAATGCAGATCTGTATGGAGGGCAACTAAAAGGCAGATATGAAGCTTCACGACACTGTAAGTGTCTCATAAGTCATTCACTCATTCACATGGCCAAGCACATCATTTTCTGAAAAGCATCATAATGCTGATCTTTCTTAACCAGTCGAGTGATGAAAGTGATGCTCTGCAGTTAACAATGTTTTGGCCTGTATGATTTTGGGAAATGGGGCTCACCTTGGTATGAACCAAGCCAAACATAATTTAAAAAAAAATAATAAAAAATATATATAAATTAATGATTTAAAAAAACAATTTAATCCATAGCCTGAGGGTATTATCTGGCTGTGAAAACCTGTTTGGAAAACTGCGCTCTGCGACAGCACACTTGTTTGTATCTACATGGGCCTCCTATCAGTCATTATGTAGACACACCACAACGCCCATTTGCCCCCATCTCAGTCTGTCTGGAAAGAAAAAAAAAGCATGGTAGAAACTCGCAAACATGGTAGAAATTGCGCCCAGCTCAACCAGATACTTTTACACTGTGCAAAAAAATATACATACTGTGCTTTCGAAAAGACTTAATGACAAGTAAAGCAGTAAAACAACAACAGAATTGTTGTGAAATTGTCAAACTTGTGAAATTGTTGTTCTGGCTATGAAGAAGGACCACAGATTTCAAATTGCCTTAAAAAAAAAATCAAGCAACGTTAGCATAATACAGGCTAGACACCTACTTGTGAAGCAATATTATCTCCCCTCATGTGATGTAACAAACGTTAGGTACTTTTATCACTTATATTTAATTACAAAGTAAGGAAATGCCGTTAATAAGTAAACAGCCTACCTCGTCACTTGAAAGTGATGTCATGACAGTCCTTGCTAATGCTAACTCAAAGACGGGAATAAGGGGTGGCTCAAAAAAAAAGTTAAGAAATAAAAATCATTCAAACGTTGCTGAACTGCACCGACTTCACCGCTAGAGATCTAAACTTGAGTAATATTGACTTATCAAAATGTGTTTCTGTTCACATATTCTACTCCAAAGCAACCGTGATTCCTTAAGTCCTAACCTCTTAAAAGTGCTCCTATCTCATAAACCTATTTTCATGTAATGAATTAATGTTTGGTGAGGAAAATATTAAATGGGCCCTCTATGTAATTCCCCTATATAGATATTAATGAAGAGACACCTGCAATATTGTCCCTATACAGTGTGTAGTAAGGTTAATGTACAGTAGGCTGCCTACGTAGTGTAGTGTATAGACTTTAGTGAGTATAATGCACAGTAGATTTCCTAACTATTGTCTTATATAGTGTTTAGCGAAGGTAATACTGAGTAAGTCTCCTACAGTAGGCTCCCTATGAAGTGCTCATGGCTCATCTCTATACAGATTGACCTAAAATATATGACACCATTCCAGGATGTCTTCTTTGGACTTATATTTACAAATTTACATAACGCTTTCTAAAACAGAAACAATAACCATCACACTGCTAATGGAATTACATTTCATTATTTTTATTACACAGAAACCGGGTACAACTGAAATCTTATCAATAATGAGAGAAATAAATATCAAAATCAATAAATCACAATGTAACTTCTTTGGCATGTTAGATGATGTTTTGTGGCTTTGTAACAAATATAACTGCATGAAAAAAAAATATTCCTCATATTAGCAATCTGAAACCAGAGATAAGGTAAGTCATGTATCAATAACAATAAAAATCGAATTTAATAAAAATTAAATCCCTTTAATCTCTACCTAACAAATACCCAACACAGGTGAATAACTCAAATTAAAATCTCTTCCTTACTTATGGTGTTAGTTTAGTGAATACCTCTATTAGCTCACTCTCTCTCTCTCTCTCTCTCTCTCTCTCTCTCTCTCTCTCTCTCTCTGCAGTGAAGGATGAGAGAATGAGGCCACTTGTGTATCAGGGTGACTCTAGGAGAGGTGACGAGTGAAGGAGAGAGCACCCAGGCGGACTGAAAGGCCATTAAAGAGTTTCGTTCTGTCTCACAGTGAAACTGTAAGACGGCTAAGCCCTGCCAAGCACACTTCAGCCGAGGAGGAGAGAGACGGCACACTGAAGGGCGCTCACACACCCAGTCTGCACACTTACACCATACTGACATCTTAAACTAGCATGTAAGTCTCCACTGCATACAGTTTCCAGTGCTCAGACATAGCCGTTTCTCCTGGGAGCGATTAAATGATAAATGTTTTCTCCAACATTCTGTAGTTAGAGATTATTATTATAAAGCCACTATCAGAAACCTGTCATAACAAAAAAAAAAAAAAAAAACTCTCATGAATCTTTGATTTAGATCATCTTTAAAAAGCAGTAATTATAAAGTAAAAATTGGAGTTTCAGAGAAAAGAAATGAGTGTCAAGTGGGAACATAATCTACCGACAAAGTCTTGTCATTGGCATAATTTAAACACCTCATCAAGGGTATTAGCAAACAAGAACAGCACACTGTAGTGACATCAAAACACATACACCACTTCTTCTGAGGGAATTAGTCAATGTCAATCAAACGGCTGGAGCTTCCGAACGCATCAAAGCCGAGCGGAGACAAGTGTCCCCTTAACAAGCAGACGCAGCAGAGATGGTTTATCGCACTCATCATCTACAGTTCAGTGTGGCATGCTAAATAAGATCAGGCACAAACAGAATAATCAATACAACACAGACATCTCAATCCACTGTTAACAGTTCCACGCTGCAGTAAGGATGGAGTAGCTTATTTGACAAAATGCCCCAATTCATTCGTTCATTTATTTTCAGTTTCATCCTGGTTAGTCTGGTGGTGAATCCATCCTAGGAATACACCCTGAATAGAATGCCGGTCCATCGCAGGGCACCATGCACACACACATATTCACACACTTATTCACACCTTAGCAATTCAGAATCACCAATCCACCAACCAGCATGTTTGTGGGAGATGGGAAGATACCAGAGAACCCAGAGGAAACCCACGCAGACATGTGGCCAGCAACGCTACCTGCTGCACCACCATTATGCCTAGTATATCCTCTGATTTTTTCCCTCATAAGTAAGTCAAAACAGGCCAAAACTAAGCATTCAAATCATACCAACCATCAATAAGTAGTTTTGGAGTGATTTCACAGATGGTGTCTGAAATCTGTGTGCTAGAGCCCATAATTTTTTTTTCACTGTTTCAGTACTAGAGACTACCAAGATGGGCCAAATATTGCACAGTAATTACATGGCTACGTGACACACTATATCTCCCAGAACACAACGCAGACTACAAACATGGCCGCCGACACGAACTACAATATCCAACACACACAAACTCTCGTGAATAATCTGTGTTTTGACAGCCACCATCACATATGTTCATGCATACCATACAGCAATATATCAGATCAAAAAAACTGTCAAATCAGATACCAGTTCAGTATATAATGTGAATAATGTGTGTAATGCTCCAAAACCAGCACTCAGTACTGAATGAGTTCATCCTAACTGGTGAATGCTTTACGTGACAGTTCAAGATTTATTTGTATTACTTTGACTAAAGTGATTTAGTTTGTTAAATCATTTGTTGGGAGTGCCTCAGAGATGCTTAAGCATATAATAAATCACCAGCTAGAGTTCAGACTGTTCATTTATATATATATATTGATGCTTTCTGCCAATCACTCATACTTTGAATCACTTCTGGTGTCTGTCAAAAATGCATCAATCATTTGTTGCTACTGATTGATACTGACGCAACACACACCACTGTATGCTGATGCATACAAATAGGTTCAAACAGATAAACGTCTGACTCCGACATGACCGTGTGTCAGCCAGTCCGGGTGAAGCTTAAGTCATTCACACCAGTATAGAGGTGTGAGGTAAAGAAAATTTATGGTGTCACTTCTTCAAGAGTGTAAGATCCAGTGCGTAAACTCTATCTCTAAGGGCAGCTCATTTGTTTATCAGGTAAACAGAAAATGTCACCTAAAATCTATCTCCACCTCCAAACAGACCAACAAAGTATATTAATGTGAAACTTTATTGCGAATGAAGCCTTTTTGCCACTATTTGTAATTAGGCAATTACTGCAAAGAACTTACTGTACCACTGATCCATTTACCCAAAAAGCCTAGATTCAGACCAAGGAGAAGGGAAGGACAGTAGGCAACCTGTAGCCCTGGACAAGTGGCCCAAGGTACCTGATTGAATTTGAAAATCTTGGTGGACAATGCAGAGAATTCCTGGTGTTTGCTTTCAAATTACACCAAATTCCCTTACAGCTGATTAATGATGCTGAGAGGAGGGCAAAGGTAGGAAGCACAAAGTTTCCTCTCTTAAGCAAAATGCATTCATTAAGCAAAAAAAGATCACAGGGAGTTGGTATAGTATTGACAATAATGATGAGGAAAGGGTTTTTTTTTGAAGAGGAAGTACATGCACAGCGCATGCATCCATAGGAAAGCAATCATCACAGGATCCGAAGCTCGAATGCTGACTGCAGGAAATGTATAATCAAGAGGACACAACATTCAGCCACACAGTGGGTTATTTTTAAGACTCGGAGGCTTAAAGCTATTTATAGAATGATGCATTTCACCTCGCTAGTGAAAGTGTAAATATTTTACTATCTGTTCCCCTAATGATTCACATGTTCTTTATGGTATGGCTGTATGCTTTATTATTCCTGAACTGCTGTTAAACCTGAGGATATTAGTTTTGGAGATTAGCTGTGTTTAACCTTTTAAACAGATATTTATTTTCCTATCTGAGAAAGCAGTGCTGCCCAGTCTAATAATGTCGCCCCAAAACGTCTTCTTTTTTTTTTTTTTTTTAAATGATCAACTCAATGATCCACAGCCCTGGCTGCTAAAGAGAGTTGTTGCTTTCTGTGATTCGCCTCATTAGGAAGAGGACCAATTCAAACGGGGCCATGAACCCTCGAGGAATTCAAAGCCCTCACAAATCCACTCTCCTTTCTTTACGTATTGATTCAGCCATATTCCCTCCACTCTCTTATCCTCGAGCTCTTAAATCTGCCACTGACGTCCAAGAGAGTCCCGCAGGGGCCACTGGCTCTGGATACAACCTTAATGAGGGCTCGTTTGAGGAGCGTAATGGTAAGTTCACTTCACTTGGAAATTAAGAGAGAAAGATGTCCGAGAACAGATGACAGAAAACGTGTGCGCTGTACCTTTCCATCACTTTACAGACTGTTTGTCTTTGGCTTGTCCGAAAAAAAGCACTGAGGCACTTTTGGAACGTCTGTTGTGACTTATTTGGAGCTGCACTTTGCTTCCCAGACACAACTGAATGGACAGAAAAAATCTGCATGTGGAGGCACAAACCCAAACCAAAAAGAGACGTAGACATAATACAAAATAAATAAATAAATAAGCTGATTCAATTCAAAGGGCTCGTTTGAGGAGTGGAATGGTAACTTCAGTATACTAGGAGATTAAGAGAGAGACGTTACTTTTGGAACGTCTGTCGTGACTTATTTGGAGCTGTACTTTGCTTGCTTGACACAACTGAATGGACAGAAAAAATCTGCATGTGGAGGCACAAACCCAAACCAAAAACAGACGTAGATATAATAAAAAATAATAAATAAGCTGATTTCAAAGGCACTATTTTTAAAAACAACCAGCATACACTTCAGTAATTTATATTGTTCAACACACTCATTACAAATCTGAAACAGGCAAGTTCCAGAGCAGAGGTCATTTTTCCACAGTCTGCAATGTAGTGGCTTGTCAAAATGTGCAGAGTTGGTGTCTTCAATGACCCACTTCCACATTTAATGTCATTCCCGGGACAGATACAGTTCTACATTTCACCCAGTTGACAAGAGTGGGAGGGCAAATCCACAGCATGCATAATGCACATGCCCTGTGGCCGACAGTTCTCCCTGCACCACCGTCTCTTTCCAGTACAGCAGCACTGTGTTCCTGCACTGGGGTAAAACATGATGTTACCTAAGCTCAGAGACTGCCTAAGCTCCACACCGTCCACCTCATTTAACCTGCCTGAGTGAAGTTTCAAAGGATGCACTGAACCAAAACCCAGCTATTATAATGCTACTTCCCAAAAAACTGAGAGAGGGAGAGAGACAAAGAGAAATAAGAAAGATAAAGAGACAGAGAGAGAGAGACAGAGAGTAAGAGACAGCGACAAAAAGACAGAGAAACAGAGAGAGAGAGACACAGGCAGACAGAAAGAGAGAACACGAGAGATAACGACAGTGAGAGAAAGAGTGAGAGACAGTTGGCAAAGGTAAAAAATGGTGGCTCTGGGATACTGTGAAAGGCATTCTGCTGGTCTGCCATGGATTTACGTGTTAGACCTATGATAAATGTGAATGAAATTTTTTTCAGAGACTCAAACAAAGACTGCTGTTGGCATCAGACGTGTGAACATGCTGCAAATATCTCATACGAAACCAACTTTACTGCAGCAATAATGAGTCCTCATTTTGACACCCTTCGATTCTTATTCTGGTTGTTTTGAGGTGCTAACATACTACACTAATTGAGATAAACTTAGTTATTATTCAGAAGTGAGTGTGCAGAGAAACCGTTGCAAGCAAGAGCACTTCACATCCACGAGCACTGAGGCTTCCGCTTCCTTCCTACTCGCTCGCCAGCCTCTCTACACATTGCTCATGAGTCAAGGTGTAATTCAAGGCACCTTACACTTACACTCATTATTAATGACCAGACTTGCTGGTATTCAGGTTGTTTTTTTAAATTAAAAATTGCATTTTAAATGCTATAAAAAAATCTTAAACATAACCCTCGAGAAGTTCATTGCTTTCAGTCTGTAGTAATCGCGGTGATAAATTTATTGGTCTGCACTGACACCTCACTGTACTTTTCACCCTTAAGTAAAAAAGATCCGAATTGCATGTTTCTAAATGCGTTAAAGAGACAACACATGTTATTTTGCTCATGTGAAAGACAATCGTCTTTAAACCATGCTAATAAAAGCAAAATGCACATTTTCTTTTGGGTGTGTGGGTGTGAGGGGTGGCCAGGGTGTTATTAAGTTTGCCCATGTTTGATCACATTCTTATAACTTTAGTAGATCAGGACCATAGTCTTGTTTCCACCACTAGCTCTAGTGTGGGGTCTGGAAGATCTGAAGCAATCTCACAAGAAGAGGAACAGAGCAGTGTCGAGCACCAAGCAAAAAGACTTTCAATTCAAGTTAAACACACTCAGTTATGGGATTCACAAGAACACCGTGAGATTCGCATGTGTCGGAATGTTCTTTCTCCTCCTACAAAAAGAGAGGTGGTACAGTAAGTCTCAACAACACCATCACCTGGAAATCAGAGCTCCTCTCAGCTGAACAACACATCACTGTGCTGACAAGCCTAGTGAAACCTTCAAACGGTCTGACACATGACGGCGGCAAACGAACGTCTTTCTTTCGTCTTCATTTCGTGCTCCTCTTCAGTGTGTAGCAGTCTGAGACGGAGGGATGATAACACCATGCTACGGCACACGGCTACTTACAAGACATTTTTAAGTGGCAGGTTAATACAGGGTCTTTGTAATGAGCAGCTCAGGAATGGAGGCACCAAACACCAAAAAAAAACACCAAAAAGTCTGTAAGAACTGTACGCTGTGGGTTCCTGCTGCCCTGAGGAAGGACAGGCCTTCATTATGCATCCTGATATCTGCTCAGTAACTGACTGACAGAAAGAGACAGCACTGCAGCCCTGAGGTAGAGGACATTTGGAATTTGTGCTGTCACTGTTTGGGGCTCGAGCCACGGTCAGTGGATAGTGCACAAATGAGGTAGCTGGCAGACAGACTTCGGTGTCGTACTGCAGGATTTTTGCATGGTTATCACACAGAAACAGGCTTGGTAACTGTTTACTAATGTGCAAGCCATTCAGAAGGCACTGCGAGGTCTATAAATATGGCTTTGCATGCTAATGGATATTCTGTTAAAAAGGTTTTAAATAAAGCCATTTTACACATCAGTTTAAATTCCCAATCCCCAACACTCAAGCTGAAGTCGAAAGGACTTATACTGAGATACGCAGGAAAACAGAAATAACTTGGAGAGATTACTGGCGCTGAGAGCCTGCAGCTGAACATCACCAGCTTCTACGTCAAAGGATTTGTAAATACACAGGAACTTTAAGAACGTTAACATGTAATATACAGTATATATTATAAAAATTCAGCATTGTAATCATTTATCATGATTATCTGAGTCTGGGTCAATA
>CM074951.1:20623728-20634134 GCA_037577455.1 Pangasius macronema | reverse complement strand
GTCACTCCCAAAGAGAACCTCAACATCTTCAGTTATTTATACAAAGAAAATGGCACCAACTACTTAACTACACAGGCTGTATGAAACAAATATACATATAAATTAAGAAATAAGTCATGTTACTTGAGAAACGGCAAAGGTTTGTTTTCATCTTGAAAACAAAATACTGTCAGAGCTGCTATTATAGAAAATTAATCGACGCCTTCTGACCAATCAGAATCAAGCATTCAACAGTACTGTGGTATAAAGAACTATAAACAAGATCTTTAAAAGAATATTACATATATTTTCAGTTGGGAAGAAGTGCTGGGGTATAAATTAACTCCAGTACATCTGCAGAGACTTGAATAATCAATCAACAGGATTCCAAAAGTGTGTGTAATGAGGCAAGAGAAAACAGAAGAAGAGCTTCTGTTGTGTCTGGTTCTGCCAAAATCCTCCTGCCCTCTCTGGCTGTCTTTGAAAGCTCATGTTTCTAGCAGGAAGTTTATTTGAAAGCATGTGGGCCAAATACATAGCCAACATGATGTATTACAGTTTTCTGTGCTAATGTAATATGTAATTTGAGGCTTCTGAATTTGGAGGAATGGTTCTATCTACAGATTATTTATTCCACAGCACTGCTGAAGTCTTGATTCCTATTGGTCAGAAAGCAAATCACAGGTTTATATTAATGTGCTTGTTCTAATATGGTATCACTTCTATAGTAACAGCTAATTAAAGGGATTACAATTGTGTTTAATTGCTGATGGTATTTTAACATTTTTTGGAATGAGTCTCCAGTGTCAGAGCTTTGCAACAGTCTGGTATGTGAGAGTCTTCACAGACTGAGGATTTGGCACTTTGCAGATTCTTGGTAACATTCAGGCTGCATTTTTTTGTCTTATTAACTTAAAGAAACAGTAAAGAAGAGAGGCAGGTAAACAACTGTTTGTAGCTGACATCATGTATCCATAACATTAAAAGTCAGCACATATCATGTATGACGTGCGATTCTTCATAAATGAACATTTGTTGGCGTCAGGGAATTGCTGTGGCCTAAGAGGAATAAAAGACTTGTAATAAAAGACTAAAAAATGTGCTGCTTTTGGAAAATAATCAACTATATTGCAACAGTAACTCAAATTTGCATCAGGCTCAGACACCACTGCATCATTGATTATTTTTCTTTAACTGTATTAATTGTTGCGTTTTATTCCTTACAGAAAATTACAAACTCTTCCTCCCAAAGTGTGTTCAACATTAAAAGGCTGGGGAAATGTATGGGAAGTTTGAAAAATGGCAAATATACAGTGCATTAAACAGAAAAAGCTGGATTTATATGATGATTTCCAAGTAAAAAGCCCTGAACTGAGTAATTTGTTAGAATGTACAGAATGTACAAACTTCAATACATAATGTCAATAATTTATTCAGAACATGAAAGTCTCCTGTGAGAAATGCAAGCTTCCAAAATCAGTTTTAGAGGGAGTGTACACAATTACACATTAAGAGCGGGACAATTTTGGCACAACGATGGATATAAAATCTTGTGGCAAAACAATAATTTATGTAAACACATACTGAAATTAAATAAGCTAAACTCATTATAATGCGTGCAATTACAGCGAAGTCAGGAAGGCTTTGTTTTTCATTATGTGAATGATACAAATCCAGATGGAATTACACTCTTTTATTTACCAGAAATTTGGAAATTCACTCAATTCCTTGTTTATTTCTTTCTTTTCTCTAGTAGAACCTAATTCCTTCGTATTTGCAATTACAAGGCGAGATTAAGCACCCAAGTCGCCTTCTTGTTTCTGTCTCCCCGAGTGTGTCTGACGCATAGTTAATACTCTATTTTGGCTTCTCTCTCTCTTCCAATCCATTCTCTGCATTTCCTGCTAGGCTGCACGGTTACGTTAATGACGTACAGGATGAATACGTCTAGGGCCGTCTGCTCATGACTATGTGGCACAGCATAAATCAAAGGTGCTGTTTCTTGCCTGCCGCTGGGTAATTGTGATGTTTTGCGCTGTGCTGTGGAGGGGGAAGGGGCTCCATCGGCAGGACTAGAGGAGAGAGGGATGGTTGCCTTGGAAACCCCGGTCTCAGACAGAGGGAAAGAGAGCGACAGAAAGACAGACGGAACGGATGAACTACAGCTACAGAGTACAGGACAAGACAGAAGTGCTGGAGTACACAAAAAATGAACAGCTGGATGTGGAACTGTATGGAAGGAGGTCGGAATGCTGGATGAAAAATAAGAGAGGGAAATGGATATAAGACAAAAACACGAGGAAAATGAAAAAAATGGGGGAAATGACAACATAAAAGCAGGATAATAAAAATGATTGATTCAAGAGATTCAGCCCAAACTGCTCATCAGTGGAGAAGTGTGTGTGTGTGGGGGGGAGGGGGGGGAGGGGATCAGCTGCAATGACGTAGAATTCCTCGACAACAAGAGATCTAATGAGTTAAACATCTTAATTTCCACTCCTTTTCACACGTCTTTTTCAATCCCAAAGCACAGAGATCATCAGATCATCAGATCATTCGGGTCACGGCACCAATTACAAAAAGGATGCAAGCTTTCAAAGTGTTTGTGTTTTTTTTTTAAATTCACACCACACCACTGCAGCTGAAAAAAAAAGGAAATAGCACCAATAACACACAAATCTTGCATTGCAAAGTCTTGCATTCATAAGGCAGAAATAAGAAATAAGCAGAGCTTTAACATTCCCTCTTTAAAATCGACCTAACCTTAAAGGTACGAGGCTAATGTGGATTCTTTTAATTAATTACCATGTAACTGAAGCATCTGCTCAAAATTCATTTACCGTTCTGCAAGTGACTATACAGGTTCAAGAGAAAACATCCCAAAACCATAACTAATAAGTTCTTGTTTGCTCACGTAAACAGCTACATGATTCACTCTGCATTACACTGAAGCAGCAGCCAAACATTTATTCTTTCCACAATGAAAACTGCTGATACAATGACATCGTCATCATCATCGCAGGCACTGATACTGAGATATGAGAAACCCAAACATACCACACACGAGGATTTCAACATCAACAAGGCTTTGCTGTAGGGCTGTACTCATCAACCCTGTTCCTTGAGATCTAACAGAGTTTACTTCCACCTCTTCCAGATAAACTGCTGGCTTAATTAATTCTATTAATTTTTTTCTGTATGGCGCTTTTAACAATAGACTTTTCCACAAAGCAGCTTTATAAAAATCTGGATGTAGATGTTAGCGAGATCAGGTGTTCTGGATGAGGGTTGGAACTGAGTTCTGCAGGAAGATGGATCTCCAGAAACAGGGGTGATTTAGGAATTTATCCTCAGACATTAAAATTCGAATAGAGTCCTCTAATTGGACATGGAATGCCAAACTGTGTGCAGGTTAAGCAAAAACTAAGCCCTACAACTCTAATTTACAGTTACTTTCACAGCAGATAGCAGTGATATTATCCCGGGCGACTTACAAAAGTGCTTTGTAGTCCCCATCAAAAACATTTCCTCATGATAGTACAAATAGGTCACAGTCTAAAAAGCAAAAACCCTGTTAGCACAGCACGAAAAGTCAAGGGATTCCTTTTGTAAAGGACTGCTCATTTTAGTTCTGCATTTGTATAATTCCTGTTCCAGCTAAGTCCCTTGCCAAATAATGTCACTTAAATTGTAGAACTTATAATAATAATAATAATAAAAAAAACTTATCCTGGA
Organism: Pangasius macronema; assembly: GCA_037577455.1. Classification (NCBI taxonomy): domain Eukaryota; kingdom Metazoa; phylum Chordata; class Actinopteri; order Siluriformes; family Pangasiidae; genus Pangasius; species Pangasius macronema. Next base: position 20,630,420 of record CM074951.1, on the reverse strand, counting down.
CTCAGGGGATAAGAAACAGAAGTTTACTCACAGGGCACAGTGCGGAGGTAGAGGTTATCCCGTATTATCTGCTGGAGCTCGTGGTCCACTGATCCTTTCTGGAATCGGAGGTTAAGGTAATGGCGAAGGTCTTTATCTACGACGCCCCCTGCATACAGAAAAATAAAACCCAGTCAGCGGTCCCAACTGAGAACGCAACTCATTGTCTTTATTTTAGTCATCAGGAATTCATTGAGGTAACTTGAGGATGGAGGCTAGAACCATCACAAACACGCCAATGTTGTGACTGATCAGGGTCTTGGCTCCGGGAATAATGAGGGAAAGCAGAGAAGACTTGCAGAAGAAAATCTTGGAGAGCTTATTTTTAGGTAAAACTACGCAGATGAAAGGTTTAAATATCATTTCAAAAGTCAAAATAGGAGTGTTTACTCAATTCCCCTTGCCTGAAGCTAATAACCACTTGTCAGATCGTTAGCACTGAAAACATTGATTCAATACGTCCCCCACATTTCAACGTTTTTATTGAGAAAGAGAAAGAGAGCAAGAACGAGAATGTATGATCTATAGAGATCCTTGACCATCGCAGATGCTCTGTCCTTTCTCTTTCTCCATCATAACCTTGAACATTCAGTATAGCCAAATGTAGCCAGCCATTAACGGATGAATTCAACAGCTAAGCTCCCGACAGTGCTCAGCGTGGCAGTCTAGTGTTGCCCAGTACGTAATTACACAGCTTCCACACATAACCCAACACCCCAACACACACATGCACACGCACACACACACACACACACACACACACACACACACACACACACATACACACACAGGTGAACAAAAAGCCAGAGCCGGCATTCTGGACATTCTTGATAGATCAAACCTCAACCAATCAGCTTTGTCTTAAAAGCACTGCAGTGATGTCTTTGTAAGCACATACGCAAACATATCAGCAATTGGTGACACATCTGCGGTATTACTAGGGCTATAAATTCTGCTCTGATATTGTGAATTCAGCACTGCTTTGACATTGGGAATGTAACATGTTGATGGGCAAAAACGCCACAATGGAAAAAAATGCCATCATGCAAACGCAACACGATGAAAATGACAATAGGAGACAGTGCAAACTGTGCTGAAAGGAATTTCATTTATACATCCATCCATCCTTCACTGATTGTCATACATAATTAGCCAACCTCCCTCCCCCCATTCTTGTCTATCAACCCAGAAACCTCATCGTACCTCATTTGAAATCCAGCGGTCGGTTTCCGCTGCATCTACAGATGATGTTTTACTCACCGGTTCTCTCAAGCAAAATCCTTCCTCCTTGACAGGTGACTTCAATTTCAAAACAATCCCATCGTTCACGTTTCAGTGGAGGCAGACACGATCAAGTCCCCGCTCTGCATGTAATTTAGCCATGAGAGGACAGAGGAAGAGAGAGAGCGGGAGATGGAGAGTCGTCCACAGTCAGGAGACAATAGTGGAGAAAAAGCTCTCCCAGCAAGGAGCCTATCACAACAGTAGCTGGATTCTGATTGGCCTGAGAAATAGTGCAGTCCTACAGCTCCCCCTGTCTGCTCCATCTGCCCTGTCTGTGTCTGTGTGTGTGATACAAATGCTTTTAGACACTTCAGCAAAAAGGCCAGCTTCTTAGCACCAGATGCTTTCTGTTAGCTGGCATTTGGTGAACTTGCTGGCCTCATGAAGACAGTGACATGGATGAAGACAGGAAGAAGCAGAAACCTTCAGAAACTTCATCAAAGGGCCAGCTCACATTAAAGAAGCAGATCTGAGGAGTTGTTTGGATTGCTGTCTATTAATCTTCTTATGTAAGCAATGAAATGAACTCAAACAACGAGTCCAGGCTGGATTCCATTTTTATCATCTACCACCACGCACAGTTTACATCCAACACACCTGGCTCTAACATTCACACTACTGAAAGTTTTAATTAAGTGGATCAGGTGTGCTGGAGCTGAAATTACACTTCTGAAATCTCCCCAGGAGGACAGCTGGACTGCCAGGTTCCAGGGAATCATCATCATATCAGCAGAGAAACTCCCAACGAATCTGAACAACGTCTAGACTATGTCAGAGCACACATAACTGTCTACTGTGTTTTTAAAAATGTATTATATCGGTGGTTTACCAGCTGGATCAAAACGAGCACTTGAAAAATAACTCCAGCTTTTAAAACATGAACCATCATGGCTTCTGTAGCAAATCATCTGTTGCTGCCAATCAAAACTGTTTCACATTTATGTACATTATTGATCTGAAGGCAGATCAGCGACAGTTGATTTGATGTTTTATTTCATAATTAATTAATAGGCATGATCTAATCACTAATGGTTAAGCATTAAAAGGTGACTGCTGGATCACCTATGATTCAGTCATAGTAGTTGCTTATCTGGAGCTTTGTTTGCAAGGAATTGTATGCAGCTGGACAAAGTTTAGCTGAAAACAGTCCTGGATGGACTATATTTGCTGAAACAAGTGGAGTGTGGAGCTGTGGATGCAACCAACATGGCAACCAACATGGCAGCTGTAGAGAATTGGCCTGCTTTCATCTCCATCCGAAAGCTGCATTGCTGGGCAGCAAGCTCAAATCAAGTAGCATTGAACACAATGCGGCACCATAGTTTAAATCACTTTGATTGATTTTCTGAAAAATTAAGGGGTTAAGACTTGGGGTGGCTCGGTTGGGGTCTGATCCAGTACGAATTAGTGACAGTAGGTACTGTGTAGTAATTTATTTTTCATGTTTACTACAAAATGTTAGTTTTGAGATGTTATAGCCTAGGTTTTAAGGAGATTTTAATGCTTTGGGCAATCAGGGGAAATTATATGTTACATGATTCAGTATGATTCTCAATTCTGATTGGTCAGCTGTAATTCAAATCACAAGCTAATATTACTGAACTTGTTCTTATATGTAACTGTTTCTATAATAACAAATTACACAGCTTCATGCTTTGCAGTTTCTTAGTAACATGCAAAGGCTCATTTTTGTCTTAACTTCAAGAGAGAGAACTGGTGTTGCTATAACATAAGTGATAACAGGAACTAACTTGTTTCGCAGACATTCCACAACATGCAACTATATATAGATAAATAGATAAAAAGTACAATGTGTCATTTTGTGTAATAAATAAAAACTGTTAGCATTGACTAACAGTATAGCAGTATAAGCAGTATAAAATACATTGGGATGTTACTGTTATAGGAAACCATTTGTTTTCTATTCCATATGTGTGTGAATAAAGTGGGAAATCATCATGGTAGATGCTTCTGGTGATTGTGAGAGACTTAAAGCCTGTTAACACTGTTGCTGCAAAAAAATGTAACAGGCTAAGCGAACATTCTGGCTGCTTTCCACATTATAGATGTGTTCTCTTTGAAGAGAACATTGTCTGAAATCCAAGCTGTGCAGACTGCACAGCTCCAATATCGTGTAGAAAAGATCGGCCTATGTGACCTTGGAATATGGAATGAAATTCTAGGTTTGCTTCCAAATATGCAGGGAAAAAAACGTACAAAACAGGCTTCCTGTTTCCCAAATGCACCGTGGCACAAAGATCACTGTAAGATGACAGAGCGAGTGTTGCTTTGAGCCACTGAAATTAGCATAACACTACAGAGCTTTGTGGAAAAGCGGGGACAGATTATAAACCTCTGATCGCTCACACGTGTCTGCTAGATGATGGAGGCTTCATGCTGCTATGCTGGAAAGCTCTTTTTCATTGTCAAACCCAAAAGCTTTGATGTAGTTGTATGTGTGTAAATTGGGGCTCGTACATTTCCTGCGCTGTCATGGTATGGAAATAAGAAGTACTAAAAAAGTACTAAAAAGAAAAAAGCCCTAAGCTGTAAAAAGCTGAGTGTAGCAAATTGAGCAGCAGTTCATCATTTGTCTGAAGCCAATGGCAGGGTGAACAACAGAAAGACCCATAACGCAAGCAGTAAAATGATCATCTGATCACTCACTTGAACGCCCTTTCTCTCTCCACACTATCATCTCTCTTTCTGTCTCCTCACCACACTGTTCCTCTGGGCTGTCACATCACAGCTGCCTGCTCTGAGGACTGATGACAGATGCTTGTGGATTAGCAGATCAATAAACAGACATGCACACGCACATGAAAGACACCAAAAGGCAGAGAATTTGTCGTATATTATCATGCGAGCACACACACACNACCTGCCAGCCCTGTGGAGGGTGTACATTTTCAATACAGTCCTTTAACAAATTACTTGTCTAAGTTAGAAACTGTAGTGTGTATATATACAGGGTTTTACAGTTACCATCAGGCTCTTAAAGGGAATATACGCTGCTGCTTGCCTGTTTTCGTTAAGACACTAGAAAAATGAACAGAGACAATATGACTCCTTTCTAGGCACAACACAATATCAACCTAGTGCACGTTTATTAAATAAGCACTTTCTGCATTGCCATAAAGGAAAAGCACTTTGGATGTCACAAATGATAAGTAAGAAATAAAGACCATGGGGTGTGCTGTTATAGGAAGAGAATCAAAGTTCTATTTTTATTTTGTCTGACCGGAGTATATGATTTTTCTAAATGTTTTTATACATTCATCCGTGCTTCTTTTTTAACAGAGGAGTTTAGTGTGAAGTATAGCATCAGAGATGAATGTTCCAGCATCTTTCAAGCGAGAAAATTGAGACAAGGTTACTAATGTGAGATGGCAAAGGGAACAGGGTTTCCAGGGGGTCAGTTAATATTGGAGAGTTCAAAACAACTTCACAACTATGCAAACCATTCCAGATTCACAGGTTGATTCATTTATCAGCCATTTTACCTGGGGGAAAGAAGCTTTTTGCGTATTTTTGAGTGACAACTCTTAGCAACATACTCTAATGTGGAGATCCTACACAAAATGCGTCTGCCAACACACACACACACACACACACACACACACACACACACACACACACACACACACATTTTTGTTCCTCTAACGAATTAGATACCTGGCAGACACACGAATATGAGGCCGTACTAATTCAGAAAGGAGATTGAGGCTCCAGGCATCTGGGAATAATTGCTCAAACAATATACGACAATATTCAACAGGCATGACCAATTATTGGCACATGCCTGGAGCCTCAATCTCCTTTCTGCATTATTAATATTATTATTAATGAATTTCATCACTATCTGCTAGTTAGGCTTGCTTAGATAACTGTCTAGCTGTTAGCTTGCTCTTTGATAGAGAAGCTAAACTTATTTAAAAGGTGATACTGCAAAAATGATTATATCATGATACTTTTAATTACCTCCACACAGAGGAAGCGTGAACTCTCACGCTCTAGATGTGTGTGCACAGGTGATGTTAAAACAGACGAAGTGCTGCTTGATGAAGTGCAGAAAAAAACAACGCAAGCAAGTATTTTAGGTTACGACACAACAGTATAAGGAACATTATGGCTCATTTCTAAGTATAACACAATATACCTTAGTTTATTTAAATAAAAACTTAAATGTATTAAAGGTTTGCCATAATACCACCCCAAAGTTGATTATATTCCAGTAACAGCACATCCCAATGTGCTTTATTCCTCTTACGCCACAGCAGTTTTTTTAATTGTACTTTTATTTGTTTGTAGTTAGTTAATGTTGTGGAACACCCACAAGTTAGTTACTGTTATCACTTTCATTATAACAGCTATAAACAGTCATTTCCTCACCAGGCAATTTCTTTCTTTTTCATGAATTTAATAAGACAAAAATGTGAAACTTTACTGTGAAACTACAAAGCATGAATTCCTCTATCCTGAAGATTCTTCCATGGCAGGAAAACTTATGACTGTTACAAAGCACTGACAATGGAGACTCCTTCCTTAAATGTTATATAACCTTCAACTTACAGAAAACTTCACCATATTTAAGCAATATGGTACACTCACTTTACAGCACGTCGGCTAGCTGGCTAACTAGCTCGCACTGATTTGTACGTTGCCGTTAAAGGTGTTTCTGCTAAAACCGACATCCCTTCTTCCTTTTCATCTTCATATGACGAGCGTTCATATTTTAAGTCAAAAGGAATAGGAATTAAAAATGTAATATAATTTTTTTAATATTATAAAATATTAAATATATAAAATATATAAATAAATTTTTAGTTAGGAATAAAGATGTATCGTTGGCCGAGTCTGCTGATGATGTCACCAACACAACTGTAGTAACCGTTTTGAACTAGGAAGTGGAATTTGACATGGCGAACACAGACGAGTGGAGTGATACACAGTGAAACGTCCCAGTGCGGTTAGAGAATATAAGCACTCTTGGAACACAGCTCACAACCAGTTGAACTAGAGGACCGGAACTAACTGTTGTATGATAATCTTTATTCTTCTTTGTTAAATAACAAGATATAGGCGTCCACCATACAAGTCCCTGTTGCTACAGAAACACCACACTAACATACTAAAATAAATGCATTAATATAAACCTAAAATTTGCCTCGAAGCAGGAACTATTGTTAATCAACACCTTCTGACCAAGCACTGTGGTATAAATTAGGATAAATTCTAATACAGTATTTGTATATTAAAATTGTTAATATTTTATACCTAAAGCACTTTGGGACTTCTTCTTCTTCTTCTTCTTTTGGCTTTTCCCTTCAGGGGTCTCCACAGCGAATCATCACTCTCCACCTATCCCT
>CM074951.1:20602923-20623628 GCA_037577455.1 Pangasius macronema | reverse complement strand
CTTCCTGACGCAACCCTGTCTATTTATCCGGGCTTGGGACCGGCACAGAAGTCACTGGACTGTGACCCCCATGGCTAAATTCACTTTGGGACTCTGGAATCAAATATACATCAAGTTTAATAATACCATTATTATTAGTATCATTATATGAACGATTTGACTCAGCTATCACTCTTACTGTAAAACCATGTCCCTGGATCCTCCATGACAGTCTGCAATTTATTTCCATATTGATTTTGGTAAATGGCTGTGAGGTTAATAAAACATTCCACAGTGTTCTCAGTGTGTTTTTCAACAGCATAATCATGGCTGACACTCTTGCCCTTGAGGAAGACAAGCAAACAGGAAAACACATTATTGATCCAGTGAAATTTTTTCTCTCTGAAAGCTGCCGGACGGTGAAGTGCAGCTGAAACAGGCTTGAGGAAAGGCTTCACATCATGACACAAACAGAAAAAAGCATCATGCCATCTGATCGATAGTTCCTTCTCTGCCATCCACTCCTACAACAGGGCAAGCTGTGCATCTGATTAAGAGTTTATACACACATCCACATGCATGCATGCACAAACACAGAGATTCCCTCCTTCTCTACCACTCATTTGCTCTGCAACGGCTCCACGCTCCTGCCCCTGTCCTGAGCCGACCTGCTCGCGTTTACCTGTGGAAGAGCACCAGGGACCGAGTGCAGAGGCAACGTCACCGCATTATACTACATATCCTCTCTCTGTACTCTACACTCAGATCTGCGATCAAACTTATTAATTTAGGTTATAATTCTGCAAAAGATAACTACAGGTGTCCGTCTCATCACTTACACCTGAACAATGTGAACACAACGAAGTGACCACTGCCTCTGATTCACTCTGCTGATCCTGAAAGTGTGGAAGTGTGCACATTACCCTGTGTAACCACTCACCACTGATTACAAGCTAAATAAAGAACATTTCAATCAGCATGGCTCATGTCAAACTGCACAGTGCTGCACTAAACCCAACAATTCAACTCTTTATTTTTTTTATTTTTATTTATAGCATCAGCAGTGTTCTTTCTTCCTGTCAATCAAGCAGAGACGTGAGCTCAATGCTGTAACTATAGCTTTCTGTTTACAAAATGATAGCAAGTACCCAAATCCCACTGCCTGCTAAACTATGAACTATTTTTAGCTGCCATAAATTCTATTCTTGCTAGGATGTATTAGTGTGCTTAACTAGCTAACTGGGTAATCATACATTTGGGTTAAATTGTGTAGCATATTTAGCTTAGTTAAGGTTGATAGCTAGTTCTCTAACTCTAGTCTGAGTACTAGATTGTAAGACGCTAGTGCTCATAAGAATTAGCTAGGAACTCTTTTTACTGTTCAGATAAATTATGTTTACACTGATGCACTTAACTAGCTAATCATACATTTGGATTAACTTTCTTTAAAAAAAAAAAAACATATTTAGCTATGGGTTAAACTACATTTGTACTCTAGCCTAGTTAATCTTGCTAGCTAGCTAGCTAGCCAGCTATTTTTCCTGGCTAGTTTGCAGGATTCCAAAACTCTTAAGACTTAGCCTGGAAGTTTTTACTGGTCAGATAAATTATATTTACACCAGTCTATATTAATGTACAACTAATAGGACAATTAGAAATTTGAAATTAAACTACAGTAGTTGTCATGTCAGACCAACATATTTATTAACATTACTTAGCATTAACGTTACGTTACATAACATTAGACTAGCATTAACGTTATTTATCTTGAGACTTGTTGAGAGAATGGGAACAGGTGACCATCACGTAGTGCCCCCTGGGTAATGTAGTTTATGTAGGGTAATTATGAATCGCCCATAACCTGATATGGAGAGGGCAGAAAAGCGCAGCTTGTGAGAAGTAATGGTATGCAAGAAAAAGTCATGATACGCCAAAGAATAAAATGTAGGAGTGCCGGGACTACATACCGGTGAACGCCAGCCCACTTCGAGCACTGCTTAATACCTAACACACTGGAAAGTCAGTGTTTTTCGGTTGGTGTATCCGTGTACAGCATCAATTTTGTGTATGCTTTTTATCCACTTATAGTTACATGTAAACTTCCTTGAATTAGGTTAGTTCTTGTTATCACTTACATTATAACAGCTATAAACAGTCACTAAACTCTCTTTTTTCTCCTTTTTGAAATGAATCTGGCAAAAAAAAAATGCAGCTTGTCATGTTACACAGAAACCACAAAGCACAAAGCCTTCTGTTCTGAACACTTTCCCATGAAGGAAAGCAGCTTTACCTTGATTGCGACAAAACGCTGACACTGGAGACTCCTTCTATAAACTCCTTCACAGAAAACTTCAGCATATCAACAATTCAGACATTTTTATCTGTTTTTTTGTGAGTATCCACCATACAGGTCCCTGAGTTATGTTTTATTAGAATGAGTGCATTAATACATGGCTGTGGTTTGAATTACAGCTGGTACTACTGTCAGAGCTGCTGTTATAGAAATTGAATCAGAATCAAGAATTCAACAGCAATGTGAGACATTTAACACACAGGAGAAGTGTTAATAAGCAGTAATCCACTTTAGTATGAAAGAGTGTTCAATAAAGCTGGCCTTCGCTTTTGCGAAGAATCTACTCTCTCCATCACTGCTGTACCCTCATCCCATCATTCCTACTGTGATATTTGATCACAATAACATGTATATCAGCTGTGCAGGGGAAAAGAAGTCTGGCAATCATTTCTTTGCAGCTTTGAAGACTCAAACATGTTCATTTTTGTTACTTTTTCAATAATTTCACAATTGCTTTTTTTTTTAATGCAGCATTGAGATATGTGAAATGTGCACAGATTAAGACTTCATTCATGTCCTCTCCAGCACAGGACAGTTTTAGGAGCCCCTGATAATGGTGAGATGTGCTCCCTCAGACGACGTCTGAAAGCTATCATTCTGAACGTGTTTAACAGGGCTTCGACAGGAGGCAATAAAACAGCCACATTTCTTGAAAATAAATGGCTGCGGAGACTCGTGTTCTTCCAATTGAACCAAACACACTAATGCATTCAGCCTGGTGCCTATTAAGAAGATGGAGATAATTTAATCTGTATACATCAGACCGAGGCTTTTGTTTGTTAAAGCAGGGAACGAAGTGAGAATTCATAACTGAAAGGACACTGCTCTAATGATCATGTTAGATGACTTATTCTATCAGCGTAATATAAAAATCTCTTTTTAGAGCTCGGACCACATCTAGAACAGTTCCCTGAATCAAGTCATAAAGAAAGCTGGCGGGTCGAATATGAAGAAAGTCATAAGTCTTTTGAGAAAAAAAGTCATACTGTATAATCAACAATAGTAACTGAGATGACCACAGTGTTCAATCTTCTAAATCCACACAATTTCTCATCGTACTACTTGTCCTAATATCCTAATGGATGGTTCAATTTGGCGCTGACATGGCAGAACACTTATTTCCTTATTTGTGAAGCCTACACTAAAGTAAAACGTTAACGTTACTAAGTAATGAAAAGCTGCTGTTTCCTATTTGCATCTTAAAATATTACCACTTTCTTCACAAAATCTCAACTTTTTTTTTTTTTTTTTTTTTTTACATTGACCTCAAAATGCCATTGCACAGACTGCTCACTGTGCTTACATCATAATAAATAAACTAACAGACATTTTGCTTGTGAAATATACAATAAATTTGTGCAAAACTTCCCATACAAATAGGCTAAAATTTCAACCCATCAAACCTTTGACTAGGTAATGACCAACATTCATCTGTGGTATGCCAATATTTCTGAAAAATGTCAAATACAGACATTTTCACCACAGGGCATCTTGTGTTTCAGAAAGCGTGTGTCTTTCAGATCGCCAGTGTTTAACAACAGCAGATCAGATGACCGGCCCTGACCACACAGATTAAACAGGGCGATGCTGATGTCATGTCAGACGTGTCCCTTCCTCATGGTAGATCATTTGGAAGGCAGTCCCACCCAGCTCATGCTGCAATCTCCTACCATCTGCTGGAAGAAGGTCACAGTTATTTGTCAAAGAAAACATCTTGAATGTAGGGTGCTCACAGCGTGAGAAGCCTCCTCTATGGCCAAAACAACTGACCTGATTTCATACCAGTGACATAATTTCCTCCCTCTTTGTGTAGCAGTCAGGGCCTCTTATGAAATCCTCTTGACACCTCATTTGATGAAATAATCATCAAAAGAAATGCAACCAGAATAGATTTTAACAAGTGGCATGCATTACCACTAAACAATTCACTGATTAAACTTGTCATTTCTTCATCCTCATGTCAGTAGGAGATTATTTTATTTTGACTTTTGAAAGAGTATTAAATTGTTATACCACAGCACTGTTGAATGCTCACTGGTCTAAAGGTGTTGATTAATCTTCTATAACAGCAGCTTGGACCATAGTTCCGGTTGATATTGTTCTATAGTAATAGTTTACACAGGGACCTGTATGGTGGACACTCTATATAAACAGATTAAAACATGTGAGGAATCATTGATGTGGTGAAGTTTTCTGAAAGGAGACATTAATGTAGCATTTATGGAAGGAGTCTCCATTGTCAGAACTTTGTAATAGTCAGAGATAGAGCTGTAACCATGTTTTCCAACATTGGAAAATCAGTAGGACAGACTGACTTGCACTTTGTGCTTTCTCTGTAACACGACAATCTGCACATTTTTGTCTTATTAACCTCAAAAGAGAGAAAAAATTGGCTGGTGGAGGAACGACTGTTTATAACATAACATAAAGTGGTAAGAGGAACTNGAGGAATAAACACATCATGACATGCTATTATTGGAAAATAATCAATTTCGAGATGAACAGTAACTCTATATACTTTCTATTGGGCCACATCACACCATCCTGTCATTGATTATTTTCCTATAACAGCACATTCCCAACTGTTTTATTCCTTACTTAGATGTTATGAAGAACTATGCTATATGGCATTGAGAAGAATTCCAATAATTAATAAATAAATAAGTTCTAAATTGCAGAAATGGTTTGTATTTCATTGTAAACCCTAAGCAGGTCCATCTTGACCAGTCGAGGGATGCATTTCACTTTTAATGCCACACAGGTTGAAGCAGCTGAAGTGGTGTCACTCATTACCTTCAGCATTTTTCAGTTCCACCAGTGGAGCCACAAACAAAAAGATCAATAAGGAAAATCTACAGAGGAAAAAAAAAATGGTTGAGTCTCAAATTAAATATGCTTTGGGGAACAGTTTCAGATCGCACTGACGAAGCACTTGTTTAGGATTGGTGAACAAAACAGTGGAGCCTGAAGCCATTGAATGGCACAAAAAAAGAGCTCTAGTTTGTTTGTGAGGAATGTACCAGGGCAGCTCTGTAACCGCTGCCCTGGTGCATTCCTCACAAACAAACTAGAGCTCTTTCATTTGGTCATGAGTCACTATTCGCATTTTATCTGCAAATATCTGAAGGTAAAGTGTGATGGTTTTGGACGCTGGTGTTGCTCATATGCTGTTCCTAAAGCTAACAGGCATTAAGCAGCAGTCACACTCAATTCCGTATCGCAAATTTCTTGGCCGGTGCGGAGCAAAATCAGGCGATTATTTCCCCTTCCGGAGTGTTGTGATTTAGCTTTAACTAGATAGTCAGTTTGCTGTTTGTGAGTGAAGAGAAATGTTGACTGAGGAGCAGAAAAAAAAAGACGGGACCCCAAACCACTTGCTCATTTTCTGTTCCAAGTTTGGTGGTTTCATTGAGATAAAGTTTAAATTATTTTCAGCAAAGTGAATTTTACTCATGCCAAGTCTGCTTTATTCATGGTGCACAATCTTTTTAATCATATTTTGAGTATAATCACAACTTTTAACTTTTCTGACTAGCATAACCGTTATGTGTTATTGCTGAAATGTTAGATGTCAGTATTGATATAACATCTAAAACTATGTTTTTTTACAGTACAGGTTCAGCTTCCTTAGACTGACACTGGAATTGCAGAAAAACAACATCACATTATGTGAACCTAAGAGAGTCTGTCTGTCAGGCTTTCAGATTTACCCTACATTTGCAGGAACATAGTATTATAAAATACAATGTAAAAGGAAGAAAAAGGTTTTAAGGATCAAACCGAACATGATTTAAATATTAATAAACGTAATCAGGTTTATCATTTTGGCTATTATAGTACACAGATACATTAGCAGACACACCTGGTTTAGCTTTAAAAAAAAAACTTTCAGAATTTTGGATGTTAGATTTCAAATATTTTCTATCTTTCAGTAATGTAGGTAAAAAATGAGGTCACTGACTTTGGGTGAAGTGTATTTCTGGGGTAGACGGTGAACTGTACTGAGAAAGGACTCAACTCCAGAGCACCTTTCCTCCTCTGGGATCCAAGAAGATGAGGCTCTTCAACACACTCCTTAACTGTGTGAGCCTGTAATCTATTCCTGTGATATCTTCAAATAGGTTATTAACCCCTTAAACATGCAGCTAATAGGAAAACTATTAGGAAAAGGTGTGGTATGTAGTTACAAGACTGAGGAATGTTAGTTTCTTCAGCTTTAATGGGTTCAACAGGGACCTAAAAAACAAAGGTTGTGGATATGAAAACCTTCCTTTCCTCCTCAGCCTGCATTCACTGAGATTAATGTCCAGCTGCGTCACGCAACAGCACCACCATGGCGCACGTGCATGCTCCTCCGCTTGTGCATTAAAGTAAATGAAATTTTCCATGCCAATCTTGACTTGAGCACTGGACAGAAATGGAACAGCCTCTTACAGCATGACAAATGCTCAAATCCAGATCCCAGAGGCCCAAAGGTAAAGACAGAACAGACAGAGCAGCATAAATATATGAAACTTTATTAGCTTAAAGGTGACCTTCACGAGGGATGCACATCCCTATGTATTCTAACAAACAAACACAACATACTGACTACTCAATTCTCTAAAGGTCTGCGTTTTGGTAAAATGTTCAATGGGATTTAGAGACAGTAAAAGAGAGTTTTCAGAAATAAGGAAATCCCTATTTAATGCTTAACACATTACTCTGATAAGTCCCGTTTTATTATAACACCAGGCAAGTTTGAATAAGAATAAGAAAGTGGGTTCCTGATTGGCACAACAGAAATGTGTTTGTCCTATTGTTAGGAGATTGTGAGTTTAAATCCTGGTGATGTCCCAGCCATCATTCACTAGTCACGCTATTGTATGTGAAAGTGGGTAGATAGTGCTTTTCCTTCTTACACTGCCCTGTGACACAGGATGAGCAGCAGCTCAAAAATATCCAACTGGTTGGCATGATGTGTCATGCAAGAGGCATTAGCTTCACCCTTGATGGTTGGTAGCTGATGATTCATCATCATATGATAAGGGAAAGCTAAGAAAGTGCAAGTTTACTTTTGGAACGTTATAGACTTGAGACACTATTTACACATGAAAGGCTGCCAGTACATACACTATATGGATTTTACAGACAACTGACAATTATACCCATATATTGTTTTTCCACAAACTGCCACAAAGTTGAAAGCACACAATCACATAGGATGTCTTTGTATTCTGTAGCATTACAATTTCTCTTCACTGGAACTAAGGGGCCTACAAAGCGAGCTCCATGAAGACATGGTTTGCCAAGGTTGGGGTGGAAGAACTCGACTGGCCTGCACAGAGCCCTGACCTCAACCCCACTGAACACCTTTGGGATGAACTGTAATGCCGACTGCACCCCAGGCCTCCTCACCTGACATCAGTGTCTGATCTCACTAATGCTCTTGTGGCTGAATGAGCAAAGCCCTACTGCCACGCTCCAAAATCTAGTGGAAAGCCTTCCCAGGGACTAAATCTGGAATGGGATGCTCAAAAAGCAGATATGACAGTCATGGCCAGGTGTCCACAAATCTTTGGCTATATAGTGTAAATGGGGAAAACCCATCAGATGTTGCTGTTTTTTTGTTTTTTTTTATGAAAGATAAAAGTCAGGTTTTGGCCTAAATTGTTATTCTACCTATAATAAACCACAAATATATTTCACCTAAATGATACAAAAGTTGTTTTTTTTTTTTTTACTTTTTAATCTTGTTTAGGTTATCTAGGTTCCTGTGTCTTCCTGCAAAGATGATGTTGGGTAAGGAGCCAGTCTCACCAAGGCAATGCTAAAAACCATCAGTCTGCCTAAAGATGTCCAAAGCCCTGCTACGTTTCCTCACACAGGATTTGACGTTTCCAGTGTCAGGCTTTGATTAAGTTGTTGGATAACTGTATGCCACAGAGAAATGGACAATTCCATTTGTAATCAGATACCAGCCATCCAAATGTCCATGTTGCTCCTAGACTGCAGTCAGAATCAAAACTTCAAATGCAATTTTCAGCTTTTTCACTTTTGGGGTGTATACATGTAAAACAAGGAAACAAATTTCAGGGCAGGAAAACCTGTAGTTTTCAGAATTACGCCTAGTAGAAAATGTCAAAATGTGCCTTTATGAAGTTTTCCCAGGCCACCGAACATATCCCAATAATCAGCTCTATATATTCAGCATATTACACATTATTACTATTATTATTATTATTATTATTATTATTATTAAATATTTTATGCTATTGCCATTCACTGTGTTACATTCACAATAAGGCTGTCTAAGTAGGCTGTATGGCTGGACAGGATGGACAAAATAGCAGGTTCCGACTATAATACATCACACTGCAATTGCAATTTCCTTTGCAATATATTTTTAAAAAACTGCTGAAGGTGTGATGTATGAGGGTTACGAAGGTTAAAGGCTAAATTAATTTTTGCCAAAAATGCGTTATTGCCATAATTTATCAACATGCACACAAATTTATTGGAATCCTTTGAAATGCTTTGAATCCTTGAATAGAAAAGTAAAAACTTCTTATTCGTGCTCATTTGTATATGGCAGGCTTCCGCAATATCATTATATTAAAAGCAAAACAATATTTTGTGCAGTGTTAGTAGTCAGTCTTAAACATTGTTCCATGCCCAGTCTCAAGACAACCGTCTTCTAAGATTTCCTATTTTGTAAAAATAACAATCCTATAATTATTTTTACCTGACTAGTGGTGCATGAAATATTTAACCACTTATAAAAGGTTAGGCAATCATCAGGATGATAAAAAAAAATTTATGTCAGCCAGACTGCTATACGGATTTACTCTTTTTTGGATGAACTGCCCTTTGCAAACTCGTCTTGTTGATTGCAATCAGTCTCTGTCCATTCTCATGCAGGCAGCCTGTAATCATCTCACCAACACCAACCAATAGCTGTCACACTGATAGTCCTTTTATGCAATGGGCCAGCACTCACAGCCAGAGAGCAGCATCTTGAACCAAATTGGTTCCTATGACATCCTGTCACTGGGCCCAGTCTTCCGATGATTAGTTCTGCAGTTTCACGTCTTCTGCTTGAGACAATCTTTCACAAAGCAATACAAGAATGGATTTTTTTTTTACACAAGCGCTTCACATGCTATGAGTACTCAACTCAATGAAAAGCTGGATGACGACGCAGCAGCCAGAGTGCACCAGAACAGGAGGTACTGGAGGAAGAGGGAGTGAGAAACAATAAAAATTTTGGGAATGGGGTTAAAATTTACCGTGCTCAGTAACGGTTTCTTGCATCTCTTCCAAACAGCTTGTTATGAAAGTGGTGTTTAACAGCTGATTCTCAAACCACAAGAAGAACTGTGTATTTCTGAAACTGTGAACTTTGTGCTATTTTTTCCCTCCTTCACCATCCTCCTCACTGTGTGCTCATGGGTCCAATTCTTGGCAAATTTCCGAGTATTTCAAACTTGACATTTTTTGTTAAGGCCCTGACTGTGCTTAATGGTTTTACCTTCTTATTCATTTTGATATCCATTAACTGATCTGTGCAGGTCAACAACCATGATAATGGATGACAAAGGGACAAAGGAAACAGGGGGTGTGCAACCTCATATTTATACCCCAGGGAAACAGGGCATGGTTAAAAGCAACCATGAGTTCCCAAAGAGTTCCCAGAGACAGAGCGAAGAATGAAAATATCTCTTAGGGGTTTCAAGATCTTTGGCACAAGTATTTGAAATAAAACACTGTTAATAAAAAGGAGCTCTAAAGGGAACAAAGAAAAATAGTTTCTCCTTGTTTGAGTGAAAATCTCGAATTATTACAATTACATTTAAAATCATTTTTATGAAGGGTGCCAATAATTCTGGAGGACACTAACTTCTCCACAGCAAGATATATATAGGTGATAATCAAACTTTTAAAACACAAACGTTTCATCTGTTTTATCTATGTTACATCTAAAAAAATCAATATTGCTAATGTTCAGAATATTGCTTGGGTGTTGATAGTCACTCTCTCAGCCAATCAGAGCAATCCAATACAACATGGCAACCAATGAAAAATAGAGGAGGTGGGGCTTACCACACCTTACCTTACCTTAAGTCTGATCTAGTGCTGCTCTTATTAATACAACTACAGAATCACTGCTTTCTGAAGCTCCTACTGCTGTTGAATCCATTTGGATGTTTTTTATTTAATGTTTAATTTAGTGTGTAATCAGTCAGCAGGACTTCTCATGCATAAACAAACTCTGAGGCTCATTTATAAATTTTCCCTAATTATTATCACAGAATTGTTATGAAGGTACTTATGTAGGGCTAATATAAACGTTTTTTTTTCTTCTTTTTTTTACTATTTGCCAGTTCTGTTCTTCCTCTACTTTGTAAACCCAGAGGATTTTCCATGCGCTGTGACTCTCCAAAGTCTGTTTGAACCCTGTTCCTGCCCTGCAGATGCTTTATTCTTCAATCATTTCTTTCTTCTCTGTATGCATATGATGTGTGAATCACAGGAGGATCATCACTTGAACTGAGTCTGTATGAGTAGGCCTCTCCTCACTCTGAAGCGTGTCAGTGTAGTCACTTCTGTCCTCTTTACTAAATCAGCTCAAATGAACTCTCGTGCAGTATCAGGAAGATTTTGGACAGTGGTATGTGGAAGAATTAACATACATAAAGAAAGAACTATAAAGGAATAGAAGGAGCAGGGATTTGGGGTTTGGATTTGTGACATGCTGAGTTTCAAGTTATACACTTTTTTTTTTTTTTTTTTTTTTTTACATTATGTTGTTCCTAAATAGACTGCTAGTGTGATAGCGATGGACAAATTCTAAATCCATTAGCAAGCTCACCAGGCAAGTGAGAGGTTTAATGTGTTGCTCTAATGTGTTTTGGTTGCCCGGAAACCTAATTGACGAGGCTAAAAATGGTAGTATAATGTAAAATATAATGTAAAAACATATGGCAAGCTAGTTAGCAAGTTAAGTGCATTAATACAGACACAAAGAGTATATAAATTTCCATGTAGAGGATGACTCAGTCATAGTCATCTACCTTTTCTTAGAAAGTGTCTGAGGTTGCACATCGTGTTTACGATCTTGACAAGAAGGTTGTTGGCTAACGCCTGGCTATGAGCTGCGGTGTTCTCTTCACATCTCTTATAAAAGATATTATTTGAGTTTGGTTAGTATCTTTTTGTTTGTTTGTTTTTTTAATTTTGGGGGGTTTATCGCACGTTGTCCCCAGGTTGGTTACCTGGCCCTCCACTACCATATGACCAGCTAGCAGCCAAGGAAGGTGAAAGCTTACGAGATACATGAAGCCAACCAAACGCATGCTTTCAAGCTGCGAAATCACAGGGCAGAGCAACACACTTGGTGGAAAGCACTATCTACACTCTTCCAAATACGTGACCTCACAGACAGCTACAACTAGTGTTGCTGTGATTGACAACCAATACCCGAATCTGGGATGATTTGCATACATGATCTGAACACTTTCGGCATTAACGGACACTTCCTGGAAGCCCCACCCCCTTCCTCCAATCTCATATGCTCTCATCTTGGGCAGAGATGCTCACACGAGCTCCCTCGATTTCTGTCATGGTAAACAGAGAATATTTTAAGTTCATTAATGTGAAATAAAATCAGTATTTGTTCAACTTAGCTAGGGTTAGACAAGTATAGATTTAACACCTTTACTATATTTGCAGGTATTAAGCACGTCGCCGAAAATTTTCAGACAAAAATGGTCAAAACGGCTCTTGAGGTTTTTCGGCCAAAAGAGAAGAAAAAAAAAAGGATGAAGATTTTGACCCAGAAAGATTAAATGGGGCCATAAAGAATAGTCAAGTCTAACACTTTATAAATAATGGTTATAGTGGTGATAATTAGAATTAAATATGTGAGTTTTACTGCCTGGTGCTCTTGTGTGGGGAGTACAGAGGAAATGCTGGACATCTGGACATTAGACAACCAATTTCTAAAAGAATTATATAGCAAAAAGTGACATTAAGTTGTTTTTTTTTAAACTGTTTACCTGCGTATTGCTCCAGAATCACAGAAAAATCCACCACCCAGAGTTTTTGTGATTGCCACAGTTCTCAACATCACAGCTGGAAATATTAATATGCTTCCCCTTCTCTCCAGAATACTGAAATAGTGGAAATAATGGAAATGCTTGATTTCCTGTCTTTTTTACGCTAACGATTAAATCGTTTATTGCAATAGTTTTAAATGGAAAATCACGATCAGGAAAAAAAAAATCAACAAGCTTACTGAGTAGTTATTTCATCCTCTGGATGTTGATCCATCAGGCAACTATGAACAAAAAACGAATAGCCCGGACATATACTCTTCTTGTCCCAAGGACCCAGACTAGTGATTTGTCGATGTCATGCCAACAGAGTTACAAGAGCAGGAAGACTGTCTCTGCCTGAATGTAAGCTTTATGGCTAGAACTCTCTCCGTTCTCAGGAGCTTTGCTGACTAAGATGTACTCTTCTAGAAAATGACTCAGTGTAGCACTGAGAAAAAAAAACTAATTAAAAGTTAAGTTAAAGAAGAAAAATCAAATATCTGAGGACAAATTGACGTACAACTATCTGAAGAAACAGCAAACATCTGAGGACAAATTGACATACTACAATTAATCATCCGAAATATCAAAGGAAAATTATACTTCAAAACATATTTGTGTTGATTTACACATCTATTCGTTGAAATTAAATGCGTTAAGAGACCAAAAAAAAAAACATCTCTCAGCTGAAATTCAGGTTATGGTTATAACAATCAGAAAAAAGCAATTTAAAAAAGATGAGGAGCTAACAGCAACCAACACCATGGCAGACGAAATTCAGGTGACTTAAAGAAAAGCCTCCTGGATGAAGCTCCTCATGAAGCTGTGTGAGAAGATACCAAGAGATCGCTTCAGGAATACTGCTAAGAATTGAAAATAATTACAATAGTTATGACTTGCTTAACACTTCTTAGTCACTGCATAATTCCATATGCGTTACTTCAAAGTGTTCACTGTTGTCTTCATTATTATTCTAAAATAGTAGAAAAATGAAAGTAAAAATAAAGAAATTCCTGAAGAAATCCCTTCTAAGTTCAGACATTTTGCCTGGTGGTGTATATAAGCTGTACACTCGGGTAGTCCTGGTTAAGCAGATTTCTGGACATTAACAAACCACTGTTGGAACTGGCTCACTATGACGTCTCTGGCATCTAGCTGTCTATAACCAACAAAATAAAGTCCTGCTCAAGTGCCCACACACACACATACACACACAGTAAAAAAGACACAACAATCTGTTCCTGTTACATCAAAGACCAATTACCTCCAGTAGGCCCACCAGACCAGGGCACGTCTGTGTGATGTGTTAAAAAGCCTATATTGGGCCCATATAACACATAAGAGTGTGTTATTCACACTACCAACATGTCAGCAATGTGATATTTTTGCCAAATCACCCGCCCTCCCTCGAAGTGACGACATACCGAGGGCCTTGTAAAAGCTGTATTCTGGTTCTACCATGGTTGTGTGATGGTATCTGTTGGTAATACAATGTTACATTCAAATATACCATGGTATTTTACAGTACCGGAGAACCGGATGTCCATGTACCATGGTATTGTCTGGAGATTTTCACAGGTACTGTGTAACTTGTCAAATATCCGTGGTGCTTTCAGACGTGCAAATTGGTACCTTGGGATTTCTGTAGTAAAGTCAAAACAGTCCAATTTACTACACCACACATCAGATCTCTGAGAGGTGTGCTATTCCTATGCAGTTCATTCACACTAAACAAATCATACCTAGCTCATGCTAATTTAAGTCTTCACTGTAGTGTTATATGTATTTTTACCATATCCCTTGAATATCACGAAGCCGATACATTACATTATGTGGCATTCTTTTGTAAATGCAAGCTTGTCCTATGCATAATTAGGTGGTGCCACCCGTCAATGTCCTCTTGCCCCCTTTTGATATCCCGTGTTTAAAGATCCTGGGCATGATGGTAAAAATATAAATTTATGTGTTACATTCCTGAGTAAACTTCAAAGGCCTTTTCACTGTTACCAAGGATTTCCATCCATCCATCCATCTGTACCGCATTTCCTACAGTGGGGAGCCTGAAGCCTATCCCAGGGAACAGGGTGCACAAGGCGCTGGACACCCTGGACAGGGTACCAACCCATCACAGAGTGCAATTACACACACACACCCATTCACACACTATGGACAAGTTGGAAATCCCAATCATGTCATACAGTGCTGATCTTTGGACTGGGGGAGGAAACCCAGAGAAAACCCCCAAAGCATGGGGGGAAACTGCAAACTCCATGCATGCATGGCAGAGATAGGATCTGAACCCTAAACCCCACAGGTACAAGGCAGACAATCTAAACACTAAGCCTCCGTGTCCCCCATCAGGGATTTCAGCCGTGCAAATCTGACATAACCACAACATCTGATATAAACACAACATCTGCGTGAGACTGTAGGTGTTAATTTGCAGATGTGCATGAACACACTTCTCCTGTCTTCATTCCATATCACACACAACCCATCATGATCCATTTGCACACACACCTTTGTTTCACAAAGCACGCGCTTTTGCTACATGAGCAAAAACTGTATCAGGTCTCAAGCTCAGGCCGTGAACGGGGCTAAATAAACACATCACGGAGCGGAAGACACGCGT
This sequence comes from Pangasius macronema, assembly GCA_037577455.1. Taxonomy (NCBI): domain Eukaryota; kingdom Metazoa; phylum Chordata; class Actinopteri; order Siluriformes; family Pangasiidae; genus Pangasius; species Pangasius macronema. Next base: position 20,608,588 of record CM074951.1, on the reverse strand, counting down.
AACCAAGGCAACAGCAAGCCGCCAAATCCGTTAGATAGGCCAGCGTGTCTTAATGATGCTGACGCACAAAAACGATGGCGTCCCAACAAAGCCAATGGTACCTACTGTAGCCATGCAGGGCTGTTTAGGCTACTACACGTACACACGCACACACACGTACATATACACGTTAGAACGGATAACGGAACGGAGGCAGCGAGACGGGAGCGCGCAGCGGGGGCGCGCCGCTGTTTACGCCGCTCCGCAGCTGTATTCAGGCCGTCTCACCTTGCTTCACACACTTGAGGCGAAACGGGTCTTTGCAGTGCTTGATGACGGCCAGCACGTCCCGGGTGGTGAGGCCAGCCACCGGCGTGTCGTTGACCTCCAGCAGCAGCTCGTCGGCGCACAGCTTGCCGCTCTGGATGGCCACCTTTCCGTGCTTCACCTCTCCGAAGTAAGGGAAATTACCGTTCTCGGCGCCGCCGCGCAGCTCGAAGCCCAGCTCGCCCTCCTTGTTGCGGGTGAGCACCGCTTCGTGGACTTTGTTCGTCCAGTGGTTTTTCTTCTTCAGGCTTTTGGACATCGCGGATAGAATTTCCTTCCGCCTAGCAGCGCGTGTGTAACGGGCGGCTCTTCATCGGGTCGCTCGGTGGCTCGGCGCCGGTACGAGGCGCTCTTCTTCTTCTTCTTCTTCTTCCTCCTCCTCTTCTTCTTCTTCTTCTTCCTCTTCTCCTTCGTCTTCACGCCAATGTCGCGACCGCACGCGCGGCTGGTGGAGCAATGTAGCACGTAGCGCGCGCTTCTGCCGAGAGCTGCAGCAGTAGCTACGCAACCCAAGCAGACCGTCTCACACACGCGCCCGCGCACACACACGCACGCGAGCGGTGTTGCCAGATTGAGATGTTTCGCTCCCAGTCATATTAATATTAATATTAATTAATAGCAATGGGAAATTAACTGTGTTAATAAATTATCACCTGGGACGGTTTTGCTAATTATTTTAACGAATCAATTATTTAAAAAAGCATTAATATCGTGTATTCAACTGTTATTATTAATACGGGATTTAGTTTTTATTTTATTTATTATATTTATATTTTAATTTATTTAATAAAATGGGAATTTAATGTATCCTTAATGTTTGATAATAATAACATTAATGTTCCACTGAGACAAAATAAGGTCTCTGTTAATTTCATAAAAGTAATTTTACTCAATTTTTTTACTGGAGTATTTATGGAGCTTGGGCTTTTGCCATTTTGTTATAACCTTAGCTAAGCGAGCTAATTACATAGTTTTTTGAAATATTTGATTTATTTATCTAATATCTAATTTATAATAATAATAATAATAATAATAATAATAATAATAATAATCCATCCATTTTCTGTACTTATCCTACACAGGGTCACGGGGAGCCTGGAGCCTGTCTCAGGGGACTCTGGGCATGGGGCGGGGGACACCATGGACGGGGTGACAACCCATCGCAGGGCACAATCACACACACACACCCATTCACACAGAATTGACAATTTGGAAATGCAATCCAATCAGCCTACGATGCATGTCTTTGGACTGGGGAGGAAACTGGAATTCCCAGAGGAACCCCCCTAAGCACATGGAGAATATGCAAACTCCTCCCAGAGACAGGAATCGAACCCCCAACCCCAGAGGTGCCCTTCCCCCGCAATAGTCGTAGTAGTAGTAGTAGTAGTAATAATAATAATAATAATAAGTCCATTTAATAGATATTTACATACAAATATCAAGTGAGTAAGTGAGAAGTTCCAGATTTTATGTAATTAAAATTCAGTGCAAAAATAAGTAATAATAACAAAATCTGTATTTAACAAAACAGCAATGATTCTAAAAATAACTCCACATTCCCTCCCTCTTCTCTCCGTGTGAACTGGTGGCATGTGAAATGGGTGGGTTTTTAGACTGAGACTAGTTAGTAAGATCTGGCAACCCGGCACGCGATGAGTGTGGAGTGACCCGGATGTGATGTCTCCAGGAGCAGGAATGAACGGTCCATCTGAGAATAAAAACATGTGGAAACGAGACTGAATCCTTCACGGTGCTGAGTTAACACTTACAGCGCTGAATGAATGCCTACAACCGCACACTGTTAATACCACTGTGTGCAAACATAGTTAATTCTGCACTGGGATTTCTTTTTTGTGTGTGTTTTTTTAAACATGGAATTATATCCATACACATGGAATGATATCCATTATATGATATCCATCTTAAATTTGATTTTAGGGTAATACTTTAAAGTAACATCACTGGCTCTTAAGTCTTATGTACCTTGATGGTACCTCCCCAGTGACAAGGAAATACAATCTGGTACCTTTATTTCTGAGTGTACTGTAACACTGCTGTGATCTTAAAGGACTGTTAATGATCCATTTCCCCGGGCCCTTGAAAAAGAAATGGCTGCATTGCCAGATGCTATCTTTGACTTTCTATCTAGACATAAATCTGAAGTGAAAAACTAAGTGACGTTTTAATTGTTGTCATTACTTTTTAATATGAGTTCAGGGAGGACAAGAGAGGCCCAATGTTTCATTCAGTATTAAGGAGGCTGTCGAGCTCCTGCCAAACATTAGCTGTGAATGAGAAAGCACATTGAGGCAGCAAGCACTTTAGCCTAATGAAATCCTAAAATGTTTACAGTGCAACATGGATTCTGTAGAGGATTTTGCTGTTTGTGAGTCCACAGCAGCAGGGTAGAGTGGGTTTTCAAGGCTTATACTTTTCTAAATAGAAATAGTGATGCCTATGTATGCAAATATCTTCCTAAAGAATATATTAACTAAAACGTTTAATTTGTAAACGTATTTTTAATCACCTCCCATTTAAATAGTTATCATCTCATTTTGTCTGTTCGCTTGCGGTGAGTGTAATTTTTCATACGTTTTGAGTACTTTTGGGACACCTTGACTGCTAGCTTAAGTTGGGTTCCTTCATTATCATGCTCAGCGTACCTCACCGTCTACTGTATGCATTTCTGCTTCTGCCACTGATTCTGCTCACATTACACAATTAGACCACAATTAGAATCCCACTCTTGACCCCGAAATGCGTAGCAAGGGCTTGGTTTCCACAGCTGTTCTCACTAGTTTTCAGAACACCTTGGCACTTTCCTCCTCAAGTAGTTCTGCTGGCACCCTTGTACAGGATACCTGTGCCTGTGGGTTTGGCCCTATGGAAGGAAGTGCAGGTTGACAAATGCAACTTAGAACTCTAGGAAATACTTCTGAGCCCCTAGTACATGGGTAGAAACTGTTCCAAAAATGGTGCACACCCCATCATTTGGATCTGGTGTACTCCCTATCCTTCCTGCAGGGACAGTGGAAAGTCTCATCTATACTAAAGGTGTATGTGACGGCCATTGCAGGGTGTTGCCTGGCCCCTACTATGATATATCACTCTATGAGGAGCATCTCCTCCTTATGGGCATTATTTAGAGGCATTCTGCTCCAGGAAGTCAGGGTTGATGCTATCTCTGCATAACGGTGCACCTTCTCCAGGTTCTGAATGGTTAACATTGTCCCTCTCAGTGGTGTGTACAATGGAGCAGTCATATCCGAACCCCTTTCTGTTTAGGTGGGTTGGTTTCTAATGACACCATGGGCTTATCCAGGTGACATTCACCAGCCCTGGAGGTTTGGAAGGGTGAAATAGAACACTAGTTACTTATGTAACTGTGGTTCTACAAACAACAGATAACAGTCCATAGTTCCTTGTCCCTCAGAACCAGATCCGGCAGGAAGTCGGTAAGAATTTTCCAGACAGAGTTGACTGTACAACAACAGTATTTATTGCAAATATGTCATATTATTGCAAACTACGTCATATGGTCACTTTGTGACTTTGTTGCAATGTCTCAGCATGAATGTGCTACTCAGTGTTTACTGAACCACAGTTACATATGTGGCTAGTGCTTTCATCATACTGCCCTATAGCGTTTCATGCTTTCCCTACTCCCAGCACTCCTGTTCTGACTGATTATCTAATTATCAGCCTTTACAAATTGGATCAGGGGTGTCTGGATTGGAGACAAGTTGAATTTAAATTTGAACACATGTAAGGCAGTGAGCCATTGGGACCCACTGGTTTAAATAATTTCATATGTTATTAGACTTTTGGCAAATATGACATGATCCAGGCCTAGGGGGAATCATAATTAGATTTTGCAGATAATGTGCAGATTAGAATATGTGATATTAGCGTAATATGATTTACCAGAGTGGATATTGAGATAATCTGGATTTGGATTAGGATTATTGGGGTGGTTCTCCAGTAGAGCAGGTCTAACACATAATTATATGGACTTCCTACAGTCATTCTTAACTGATATGTGAAAGTATGACTATGATGAATTAATAAAGCACAGATAAAATGATCAAATGAACATCCAGGGTCATCATTATGAGGGTTTTTCAATTTGGCAACAAACATTTCTCTAGATCTTGAGATCCACCATTATTAACTTATTTCTTTATTTGTTAAAGTATAAAAAATACCTCACATTTTATTTATATTCCAATTATTCCAAACTTGTCACAGATTTTTATGTCCTACTCAGGACATATACTGATAGGGGTATAGGCCACATTAGGTCATTTTCTGGATGAGGTTTAGCATTTTGTCTCAGCCTAGATGACTACCCCAGTAAAGTCAATGGGTCGAACCTGGCCATAACACTGTCAAAAATCTAGTTAGGCCCCTGTGATCATCTAGGCAAAAAGAGTGGGAAAACTTTACCATTATCATTTCAACAGGTACACATTTAAGAATTGAGTTCTGCCGTCCACAGAATATAATTCACTTACACACCAAAGATTGCTTAGGCTGCATATATATTCATTACATGACTACACAGTTGTTAGGAAACCTTTTGCTGATATAGCTACTGGACATTTACTGAGAACATCTACTTTCATTTAGGGCCATTGTGTTTAAATTTACACCAAGAATACAACCACCAGCTCACCCTCAAAATACTCTTAAGTAATGCACAAATAGCTGCATTGCTTGTACTACAGCTAAGGAGGCATCATCAGTAATATGACTGATCAGACAGTTGGGAGCTGCAGGAAGGTTGTGTTTGATGCAGTTTACCTGGGATCTGAGACATATGGTACAGGTCACTAGTGGGCTTTTGATCAAGGACTCCATCTTCTTCCTTCTACCTTCTCTTTTAGTACAGACTCCATTAGGCATCTGTTTCATCTCCCTTGGAGATCTGGGAGGTTAGACTAATCACCTGAGAGTAAAACCCAATCCTTCTGCAATATAGAATCCCAGCATGAAGTAGTGTATGAAGTAGGGAATGAAGGAGTGTGTCTGAGTACATATTACAGAGTGGCATTTCCATTTTAAAGACATCCTATTCATTATAAAATGTGTTTTTATTATTAAATTCTTTCAGAAAAATAAATTTTAAATGTGCCATTGTGGCCAGTAGTGTAAATCAACACTGCCACATTCCTTAATAAACAATGGGAGCTGCAAATTTTAGTGGGAAAATCTGAGTTATTCTTGAATAGCAAGTGTTACTCTGTCATAAAATATAAGAGACAATCGTGTTCAAATTGGCAACTTCAAAACTTAAAAATATACACTATATGACCAAAAGTCTGACCATAACACCCATGTGTGCTTTTTGAACATC
>CM074951.1:20590050-20602905 GCA_037577455.1 Pangasius macronema | reverse complement strand
GTGGGGTTGAGGTCAGGGCTCTGTGCAGGACACTCGAGTTCTTCCACTCCAACTTTGGCAAACCATGTCTTCATGGACTTCGCTTTGTGTACAGGGAACATATATGCTGGAACATATTTGGGCCTCTTAGTTCCAGCGTAGTTCCATGCATATGGATGTGATGAGCAGGTGTCCACAAACTTTTGGCCAAATAGTGCAGCTTTTGTTCTTACACTGATTTAGCAGAAAAAAAGCAGGTTGCATGGCAGAGGGTGTAGGCTTGTGTGCATTTACCATTTGCATATTTATAGAATCTAGGTAAAAGTGTATGGGCTTCTGTGCTTCATTATGTTTACCCAATACATTAAAAAAAGAAATGGCTGTCAAAACATCTTTTGGATGACTCAGATGCATAGAACATCCAAGTAAAAATGACATGATACTTTGCATTTTTCATTAGAGTCTTTTGTATATTCACAGCCTACGTATTCATGTTTAATATATCAGGCATAAATCAAAATTTCTAATTTACCAGTACATGACATACTGGAATTTGTGGTGCAGTATATTTCTGAAATACAGAGGAGAAAAATCTTTAATAATTACATAAAAAAGAGTAAGTATCCTTGGCAGTACCAAGTCAAAAAGGGTAGTGTTGCAGCCTCACAGCTCCAGGGTACCCAGTTGAATCATGAGCTCATGATACTAGCTGTGCCCCTGTGGGTTTCCTCCCACTGTCTAAAAACATGCCGATAGGTGAACTGGTCATACTAAATTGCCTCTAGGTGTGAAGTGTGTGAATGCGTGTGTCCATGGTGTCCTTCGATGGACTGATTTTGGACTGACTATGACTTTAGTGTGAGGCTGCCTTTAGGCATTTCAGTTTAACACCAGTAGCAGAATTGACTACATATTATACAGTGTCTGGTCTTCCCATTCAAGGCATGGAGCTGTAAAGGTGGTTTTCACCACCAGGGGGCAGCATGCTTTAACACTTTAACGAGCTTTATAACGTCTTTATAAAGAGCAGCTTTGGGCCTCAGCCGCTTAAGGACTAACAAGAGGCCAGTTTTTAAAAGCCTGTAGATTCTTATTCTTATTCTATTCTTTGCTGATTATAATAACACAGACCTACTGAACTAAGTATGATTTCCTCTGCTTATAATTGGGTTATAGTTAAACATAAACTACCTGTAAACATTGAGTCACTATCTGAAATGTGTCACTATGGCTGCTGTTTGAGATGTTATAAAAGTGTTTATATAGTGTATCACTGGTACACAAACCCAAAAGGTGAAAGGAAGCCAAAAATAAAGGCTGCTAAACAAAGGACATCCGACAGACACAAAAACATCTATTTCGAAATGCCATGAGTTAATCACAGCACATTTTATTAGCAAAATAGTGGATATTGGTCAGTTGTAACCCACCAATGAGAACAGAAACAGTGAGGGACATAAAGTGAGGTGCATAAAACTAATAGAATTTGTCATAAATAACTAGAAGAAAATGTCTAGTATATCACATTCTTCACTCATATTTTCTAGCAAATAATAATAATAACAGGCAGTAGAATAGTGTGCAATGCACTTGGATGAGAAGTGCAGGGGTGCTTATTTGTTATAGAAATGATTTAACAAGGTCAGAATGCTTTGGTCCCTTTAAAAAGGCTCCCTGTGTGCAAAATCTCCACGTCTTCATCTTCATACACAATGCCTTCGTGTTTTCAAAGTTATCACAGTTCTTCTTGAAACCGTTCCACCTTTTCTCTTCAACAGTCTCTTCAGTCCCCCTCTTGTACTCGGTGCGTCTTCGTAGACAAACTACAGACTAATCGGACATAATGGATGCAAATTCTGTGTAGTCAGATGTGTTCTGGGAAATCCCATCCATCTATTATGTTTGCACACAGAAGAGTTTCTCTATACTAATCTTATTATTCAGGCAGGTTTTACACCTACACCACCGGATTGTTTTGTCAACTATTCATCTACGCTCTCTGTCATCATCCGAGTCACCCCCGGAAAAGAGTGATATTAATGTTACATGATTATATGTTAATGCCTACATCTACGATTGAGCAGCTTAGATGACAAAATTAAGAGCAGAGAATAAAAGATGTTCCCAAAAACCTTCAGTGTGAAATAAATAACCCTTCAGAAAGCAACTATAAATATTGTTTTTTAAAAAACAGTTCCAGCGACAATTACAGTTGTACAAATATTTTACATGAAGAATTTTTTTTCCCTGAAACAATAAAAATGTTTAGAGAAGATAAATAAAATGTTTACATAACGGATATGCGGTGTTCGTGGTTGACCTCGGACCTGCAGCCGTACTTCTCCCAGCTACTTTCTGCCTATTTTCGTCGCCCTGTGATGAGGTGAACAGAGAAAGCAACAGACAGAATCGTGTTCACATACAAAGAATTTGTTGTGCCAAGTCAGAGAGTTATAATAAACACACAAATTGTTATAAAAATAGACAGAGTTGCCAGTTTGTTAGGTAACTCCTCCGCTGGCCATTTTAGATATTATTTGTGTGGTGGATAATTCTCACTACAGTAGTGACATGCCCTATGACAGTCCATTCTACTAATAGGCAGCGTAGAGGTATGCTGAAACTTATAGTACTACACCTATAATGCGCACCTATATGGTAGGAGGATGGTATGAAATAGCCAATGAGTATGTACAAGATACCTAATAAATTGGACACTAGTACAGTTGTACTCAAAGTGGGGTCTGTGAAGCAGAGCCAAGAGGTCCATAATTTGTTTTTTATTTTGTTACAGGACATCCTAATCCACCCTTATTATATTTATTATTTAGTTCTTCATTTTCTTTTAAATTTTAATTCAAGTTTGAACAGTCACTTGAAATAAATGGATTTAATCCAAACCGTAATAACTCAAAAATAATTTGGCCTATAAATAATGTCAACTCTGACCTATGTTTTGTTGTTGGAAAGTTCATAAATAAAAAGTTCTATGGCTCCAATAAACAGCCAGAATATTTTTTTGTACACATTTGAATACTACTACTACTACTACTACTACTAATAATAATAATAATAATAATAAGAAGAAGAAGAAGAAGAAGAAGAAGAAGAAGAAGCCCAATATTTAAACAGTCTGTAATGGCTATATTTATAAGATGAATCTGTGCTGAGCAGTCTGTGAAATGTCCTGAATTTAAAGTTGTCAAAATATTTTAGAGGGGCTCCTGACTGCAAAACATTTGAGAACGCTTGCTCTCGAGTACAGGTAACCGAAAGATAAACTGAACAGTTTTTACGACTTTTTCAGTGGACTAGTGGTTAGGCCACAGCACTCTCACCGCTGTGGCCCGGGTTCGATTCCCGGCCAGCGAACCAACCCCAGCCACCGGGGTTACGTGCAACAGTGTGCTCTCAGTGCTGGTCCCAAGCCCGGAAAAGTCAGGGACGGTTGTGTAAGGAAGGGCATCCAGTGTAAAACCTGTGCCAAATCAAATATGCGGACCAATGATCCGCTGTGTCGACTCCTAACGGGAGCAGCCGAAAGGGCGTTCGTTTTTTATGGTACATCATGTTATGAGCTTCAGTGACATTGGCAGTTGCAGGTTTTAACTGTTCTCCAGATGCATTTGATTCAATTTTACTCAACAGCAGGTAGCTAATGTTCACCTCAGATTAAGGCACACCCCTCATGTGCAAGTGTATTATGCAGGATGTAAAAACAGACATATACTAATATTATTGGATTTTTTATTTTTTATATATCTATATTATGTATCTGGAAAGAAAAAATAAAAGGACACAAATTTAAGAATGCGTGTAATCCAAAATCTAGAACCAGTACAATAAAAAAAAAATATTTCAGACAAGTTAGGACTTTTTAAGGACCCAAAGATATCCTGATAAAAGTATAATAACGTTTGCTATTCAAAAAATCGGTTAAAGACTGAGGCTGCTATATACAGAGTTTGTCATTTCAAGCAGTTACTCTTGAGCGCTCTGTAAAAGATAAATAATACATAATCAGTTTTTACTCACTGATGTAACAGCTGGATCTAGAAAAGCCCACAGTCCTTCAGGTTGTTCTTGATGATGACATCTGTGACGGCATCAAAGACAAACTGCACGTTCTTAGTGTCTGTTGCACAAGTGAAGTGGGTGTAGATTTCCTTGGTTTCCTTCTTCTGGTTCAGGTCCTCAAACTTATTCTGGATATAGGCAGCCGCTTCGTCATACGTGTTCGCGCCTTAGCACAAGAACAGAAGTACTGGTGAGAGAATACCAGACACAATACCATAAAGGCACCAACTGTGATGTGGCTACATATATGATGTAAAAAACATTTACGACATGCAGAAATGCTAATCGTGTGTATACCAGTGTACTCTGGGAAGCAAATGGTCAGAGAGCTTTTGAGGACTTTCTCCTCAAACAGATCCTTCTTATTGAGGAAGAGGATGATGGATGTCTCCTCAAACCACTTATTGTTGCAGATGCTGTCAAACAGCTTCATGCTCTCGTGCATACGGTTCTGTAGAAGGTGGAATCCAAGATGAAAAATAATACAGCAACTCTGATAAATCATCTACGGTATGTCAACCATACAGCCCAATATAGGTTCTAATCCAGCCCACCAAATGAATTCTGAATTCGTGTACTTTTGTTGACTGTATTTGAAATGAAAGTTCAGTAAACAAAAAAAAAACTATTCTCTGTTATTCCACTAGGGAGCAAAATAGAGCAAAAAACATAGGGCCACAAATGCAGCTACTGACAAAACGTGCTAATGGTGCAATTGTGAATGAATGCAGTTATTCATCAGCAAGCTAAACTTTTGATGCTGTAACAATGTCTCTTTCCAAAAGAACAAATTTAGGGTTTCACAGCAACGGGGGTGAATACCTATGCAATCACAACTTGTGAATTTTATTTTGTAAATTATTTCAATTATTATAGGCTATTTTTTCTAGATTTATGAATTTCTGTACTTATGCAAGGCACTATGTATGTATATAAAATTTGGAACCATAATTTCGAAATATGTTGTTTTTTTGGTAATGAATACAGTCGGTTCTTCCTTTTTGTTTCAGTGATATAGCCATTTGTGCATTAACATAAAGGCTGATAAATGAACATATTTAGGTGGAACTGTTTATGTTCATTCCCTAATTTTCCTGAATATATTATAATATATGGCCCGTTACCTAAAATAAATTTGGCACCCCGGTCTAGACCCTGTGTTACAGTAAAGGTAGGCATTAGAGCTAAAATGATGTTGAGGATTGAACGTACCATTTCCTCATCCTCAGCTAGAACCAGATCGTAGTCACTCATAGAAGCGCAGTAAATGATGGCGGTCACTCCCTCGAAGCAGTGAATCCACTTCTTTCTCTCAGATCTCTGGCCACCCACGTCAAACATCCTGCAAGGACAGAGTTAAAGTCATTAAAAAAGTACTCAAACATTACAGCAGTGTAACGTGACATTACTGGAAATGGATTAATGGATTTCCAAGAAAGAGCACTGGTTTCTTAGAAATGCCACTTCTAGGGTTTTGTCTGATTTACTCTCTCAGTGTTCAAGAATATTACAGTATCGCAGCATTATCTAAGCAATAAGGGCTTTAAGCGTAGGCGGGAAAAAATCCCTGAACTATTCTGCACATGAACAAGTACAGAATGAGGTTTATCAGAGTTCATTATGTGTTTTACTGTATGTTTGATTGAAAGGTTATTTATACAAGATAATGTTACTATCCTTTCAATCAATTCAGATTGCACTTTTAAAAGACACCAGCTGACAAAGATTCCCTTGTTTCCTTATGTTACTGGTAAAAACACATCTTTCGAGATTGGTTGCATAAAGCAGGTGTTCCCTCGCTCCCTTGACAGCACAAACTGTCAGACATTTGTTTCGGTCCTCATGTTAGAGCTGTTCATTAGCAACTTTGATTTCCACTCCTATTGTGTTAACTTTATTATTTCTTGTTGCTGTAGCCACCGATGTTTAAAGCCCTTAACAGCGTCTTAGCCATGTTGGTCATTAGCTGGTACATGAAGAGAATGAAAACAATGTCATGAAAGAGGATTTAGGGTGCCGAGATTTCAAAACAAGCCATTTATGCCCTGTTATAATCTGCAATTAAATTTCAAAGTTTCCTAACATTCCTAATGTTTACCATGAAGCTCAAATATTCCAATTCTTCATACGATACTGCAAGTCTTGAGTCATATTTTATCTTACAGTTCCTTTAAAATCTTTGGTCCGTGTCCCAGTATATACTCAGTCAAGACGCTAATTACGCACATCTGAATTTATGACCATAAATAACACTGTTTTGAAATCGAGACATAAACATAAGGGAAGTTAAAACCCAACACACTGAAACTTCCTGAATTCAACACACCACCTTCCAAAATAAATTGCATAGTATACACTGACAACATATTCTTTGTTTGCTCAGATAATACACAAAACATTAGCGACACACCGACAAAACCTGAAATGCAAGCAGGCGAACATGCAAACGATGTTCTCCACCACAGTATTTCAATATTTTGCTTTTGATTTATGTTCTACGGATGGCTGGCAGACATTCCCCAGTTGTGATATGGGTTCAATGTTTTGATTAAAGTCTAATGCTCACTTGAAGTGAAGATCCTTGAACGTGAAGTGGGTCTCAACAATACCAGTGGTCTTCACTCTGGTCCTGAGGACATCCTGTTGAGTGGGGATGTAATTAGGGACCGATATCCTGTCTAGATCATTCAGGTAGCTAGGAACAAAAGAAGAACAAGGGGATATGCTAAAACTGAAGGTGCAGTTTGTTACTTTTATACAAGACTGTTGAATGTCAACATGCATGCTTGATCATGTTGACCTGAAATATATTTCCATCATTTTTGGAACTGAATGCACTTTAGAGAAAGTGCCTTGTGTGTCAGCACATCACATGCAAAAGGTGAGGTTTTGCCACATCATACTTCTCAACACACATCCATGTTATTTGCATTGTTGTCCATTTGAATAAAATATATTTGAATCTCTATGGAGACCTTTGAACACGCAGAAGGGAATAAAACAATAGCAATAAATTGTAATATTCAACTCAAAGTAGAAAAGCATGAAAGTTTAGCTGCTGCTAACAGAGTAACAGGATGTTGCAGTATACATCCAGAATGAGAGAAACAAAAAATACACCAGTGCACACTAAGAACACCATAAAATCATTTATTAGTCCAATGTCAGCTGCCTAATCCTCTTACGACTTCGACTCTTTCATGATGCTTTGACTATTTATCTACATCATGCAAAAAAAAAAACATTTGGAGGGAGTCTCATATTGCAGAAGTGGCAGGAATTATTGTTTAAGAGCTGAGACATGCCTGCAAGCAATTGCAACAGATTAAACAAGATATATGCAGAAAAAAAATCAAGAGTGAGGGTCAGTGCATGTCAGCAAATGGGAGGGGCTGATTATTTCCTCTTGTGTTGTCCATACTGGTCGTGCTCCATGACGTTGTTCAGGAACTCAAAAGTGTCAATTTCAAGTTGTGATTTGTAGAAGCAAAATATCACCCTTATGCACTCACACTGATAGTTGTGTAGTCAGTGCTCTATGAATAAACCCTACCTGTAATTATACAGTTATATAAATATTTAAAGTTGAATGTTCAGTGTGAGTTATGAGAAATCTTTATATCTGCAAAGCAAGATGTAAACTTGTATATTTAAGCCAAGATTCCATAAAGCATAGTATCATTAAGATCATCTCATCTGGTAGAGATGTGTTCTTTGTGCTGCAATGTATTTGGGAATCTCACACACTGAAGCTGTCCTCTTTGGTGTGACTGTTTGTATTTCAAACTGGTTAGGATACTGTACAATGTGACATATAGAGCATTTTGTTCATTTCTGGCATGTGTGGATGATTTCTGGCACATGTGGATGTGCATAGTGGGGACAAAACATTCACATAAACCTTTACAAGATTCAGAGATACATATACATGTACTGTATGTCCTAAAGGCACTGAAGCAACAGTTTTTACCCATCAAATGCCTATGTTCTTGGAACTGGGAAAAAGCAAGTGAGATCTAGAGACTCACTATGAAGCAGAGTCATTGAGGTGGTACTCTCTGGAGCGACCGAAGCATATCTGCACACCTCCATCTGCCCACAGGCGCTTGAGGATCCCAGCGAGCTCTGCGCTCATGTCGCCCTCATCAGCTGTGCTCGCCAGTGCAAACAACTGCCTTGCATCGTCCTGTATTACACACACATTAACACCGATCACAATCAAGTCACACTACAGTCATTTCTGCTGAGGAAAATCCTGCTTCCTCCAAGTACTCTTATTATTACAGTTGATCTAGCTCATTATAGTTGATTAGGCCAGACTGGAGAGAAGCACTCTCTCCAAGTCTGGAAGATGGATGTCCTCTCCCTTGGTTAGCACTTACAGCACGAGCAGCATCAGCAAAGTCGATCTCCAGCCGCTCCATGGCCCTGATGATGATCATCAAGGAATGAGTGGTGTTGCTGTACACCACGGCCCTCAACTGATGGCACTCTTCTTCTGAGTAACCAGACTGGTGGATAATTCTGAGTGAAAACACAGCAGCAACGATACGTATGCTATCAAGAACTTTTATGGAATTATGGAAGTAATAAAAGTCAGTTTCCTTGTATGCTATTAAAAAGACTTGGTTTGCAGGAGCATAACTTACTTCATTTGTTTGACAATTGTACTCTTCCCGGACTCACCAGCACCTGAGAAACAAAAGCAGATAGAAAGATCTTTTCTTTTCTTTAAGAATAAGAATAAGAATAATCTAACAAAGTGCTTTACAGTCTGACATAAAAACCTAAGAAAGAAACAAAAGTTAGTCAAAAAATACGATAATAAAACAAGGAAAAATGCTATAAAATATTCTTTTAAATATACAATAAAAATGTAATACAACAGGAATGTAAAAAATAATGTGCCAGTAAAAGTAAGGCAAAAATCAAAAGTTAGTTAAAGCTCAGACTTTTGTCACACACAGTAGCTCTCCTACACAGTCCAATGCTGTATGCGCTTCATCTGTTCACTAAAACTTTTGTCTATTGGCTGTTCATCTCAAAGAAGTGCTAAACTGGTCAGAATAAAACCTCAACTTATGTCTGGGAATATATTGCTAAGTAAAGAGGTTATCTTAACCTCAAAAAGGATTTAGGTCAATCCAGCAACATCCAGAAAGATAAGCAATGCAAAGCTCACAGCCTAAATACAGGCCATGCATGCAATTCCAAAGAGGAAAGAGATAAATGAAAGGAAGTGCAAATATGCCTTGAAAGCAACTAGGAAATTCCCACTGGCATATGAGCTCTGCAAATTAAAGTCACCATATCTAAGAAATTACACAATTTGCTAACAATTTGGAGCAGCAGACTGCGTCAGTAGCTGCTTAAGATGCAACTGATCTCCCAACTCAAGGAAAGCTGAGTGGGTGTTAACCTGATGAGATTAATTAATCGCAAACTGGCTACAATGGAATTAAAGGGAAATCTCGCTAAAAGGATTATGCATGCTTTGATTTTACACCCAGCAAAAGATATGCATAGAGTTCAGGTCAGATGGTGCAGTAAGGTGGCCGTGTTTTCTGTTTAAGCACTCAGCTATTATTCAACGTTTCTGAA
This sequence comes from Pangasius macronema, assembly GCA_037577455.1. Taxonomy (NCBI): domain Eukaryota; kingdom Metazoa; phylum Chordata; class Actinopteri; order Siluriformes; family Pangasiidae; genus Pangasius; species Pangasius macronema. The sequence goes on along the minus strand of CM074951.1, from coordinate 20,593,248 downwards.
CACAAAGTCCCAAGTGTTTAGCACTTTTGTCTCTCCAGAAACCAACCCAGTATCCCAGGTGTTTAGTACAATTTGTGTCTCCCAACTCAAAGCCAAAATAAAGCTAAAATAAAAGCATTAATTTACTGTTTTTGATTCTTTGTTTAAATGTTGGAAGGTGAGACGGGGAGAAGTTATAGAGTTCTTGAAGGTAAGTGATCACTGGATTAAGAAGAAGCAATACTTATTCATTCCTGCTCTAACCTTCTGAAGGCCTCTACAGTGAGGCTAAACTGAAAGAATGATTATCTAGTAGTTGAAAATTGATCTTGACTGACAAAAAATGAACCGAATGTCTTTCACTTTTTCATTTCCAGTAGATGTGAGAGCCAGCTGATTCTAATGTCTAATAAGCTTGTTTCAATTAGTCACCGCTCCTCCCCAAGTGGATTTCTGAGCACGGCCTGAGGGGGCCAAACAATCTCTCTCGTTCCCAAAGCACAAACAGCAATTAGGCAAAGTCAGCACCTCAAACACATGGCTCAAATCACAACAGCTCCGAACTCTAGGGCCTAGAGGCACAGCCACAGCCACATGAGTACTGCTCACAGTCGAGGAAACAAGCGAGCTCTCATCAGTGGACTTGAATGTTAGCAGGGAAATACCAGAAACTGTAAAACCTAAAGTGGCAAAAAAGTAAGGTAATTTATAAACAATAAGAACCTGAAAAGTTCTCTGAAAATACAAGTGTGGATTTGATCAAAACATTTCAGATTCCATTTACAAAAAAGAGCCATTCATCATTTGCTTTGGAAGAGAATATAAAAGAAAGAACAGCTTTGGCTGAAGGTCACATAATGATCCTGTGATTAAATGACAACATTGTTGATGCATCATTCAGTAGTTTTAGACAATACACAAGCTCATAGAGTCCAGAATAATAAAACAGTTCATTCAGTTTCCTCATTGCATTTGTCACGTTCATCTAGGTCTGCACAATACAGATAGGTGACAGATTAAAGGGAAAACAGTGGCTCTGTTATGCTGTAGGGGGCATTTATTTATTTTTCTGGCATGACCTGGCTCCACTTGTCCCCCTAAAGTGATGCATCACTGCAAGTCAATACAAAGTTCTTCTGATTGATCACCTTTATCCTACAATGAATCTTGTCTATTCTGATGGGTGTGGTCTCTTCCAGGATGACTCCACCCCATCCACAAGGCAAAGGCCTCAGTGAATGGTTTGATAAGAATGAAACTGATGTAAATCATATGACATGGCCTTCACACTCACCAGATCTCAGCCCACCTGCACACTTATGGGAGATTTTCGAGTGATGTGTTGGAAAGCTGTCTCCAACACCATCAAACACCAAGTGAAGGAATATCTTTTGGAAGGACTGAAATGAATGCAGTATATACAGGCAGAAAAATATAATTTGTGATACTTTTGTTGGATTTGGAAGAGCATTTAGAGATTTTCATTGTTAAATACAATCTCTCAGTGGCATTTGTTCCTGATGCTGGACTTGTGGGAGGGAAAAAAAAAGAGTGAAGTGGTGAAGCTTCTCACACTGCCAGATTGTGATCAGCATACCGCCCATATAAGCAGTCTGGTACTTTCCTTCCCACTGTGGTCTTTCACAAGTACATACAGTTCAATAAGTACTACAACTTCAAAAGGACAAATAGTAGTCCACTGTAGAGAACTGAGTCTCTGTGAGTACTTGTGTCCTGACGCAATAGTTTCACCTTTTGTTTAGTCTGCTCCACCTGCCACTTTTACGGTGTGGTAATTCAAGCTGGCTGTGTGGTTACTAGGCAACAGCCCGATGTCCAAGAGAAACACAAGGGCATCCTAAGGGTAAAAGGGAAAGACAGATTGACAGCTGCTAGCATATAACTCCTCGCCAAAAGGTTTCGCACGTCTCGCTTTAAGTAATTCTGTTGTGCTTCCACAAAAAATACAGCAGTTGTTCAAACAGCTTTTAAAGTAGGTCCTCACGCCCCTAAGAGCCGCAGAACTGCGCAGTTGCGCATTTTTCCATGGCTTTGACGCACAAAATTCAACTCTAGCCAAATCCTAAGCTATACTGTGGCCTTTCTGACACCATTATGATAAGCTAACAGATACCTCTGCAACATTCGTGATTCTGCTATGATACAGCAGTGGTTTCACTTTCAGCCACAGCACTCCCAATCTCCTCTTACACTCTCTAACAAACTTCTGTCTTTATTGCACTTACACATGCAGAAACAAAAGGATGTGTTGACAGACATACGACCCTACAACAAACAACCATTAAAGTACACAGCGGGCTGGCTAATTAACCAGCTCCTATGGGGCATGTGTGTATCTGCCCAAGTGGCAAGTGAATGAATTCCCAAAAGACTGTCAAACATGCTTCCAGCTGTTGAAATTCGAAGACAACATCAAAGGTACAAAACACGGAAGGTGAAGTTTACATGCTCGCAAGTACAGATTAGAAAATGAATTAGCTCTACAAGTCATCAGTGTAATACCCAATACATAATGTAGGCTACTTAATTCCAGCAAAATTATTACTAACAAAATATGCACTACAATTTCAATAATCAGTTAGAAGTTTCAATCATTAATTATCAATGTGTCTAATTGAAATGCTACATTACATGACTACATACATTACGTGAAGTACATGAAAAGGACATGGAAAGGGCTGTACACGCTCAGAAAATGGGTACTAAACAACTGTTTAGTCACTGGGGTGGTACGCTTAACTTGTGTACCTTTAATATGCATCTTTCACCTGGAAATGTGGATACAGTGTACCTTCTAAAAAGAGTTAAGGTACATAATTAGACTGTGAGTACCTTTCGGTGTAAAGATTTACATGTACACTATATTCACATTTCACGGTAAAAGGTCCATAGTGAAATTACAAAACATTTCTGATACTATAGATGTGTGTCCTGCTTTAGATATATCATTCATCGATCACAGACACACTGCGTAGACAAATCTGTGCGTAGAAATGTTTCTTTTCTTGGCATATGTTTAGGCACTTGATACTATCTCTGCCTTTATATGCCTTATGACTTTTTAAATTGGTTTACTGATTGACTGCTACACAACCAAATCCAGCTTCTGTGTGGATAGTAATGCATGGGCTTTAAATGAAAAGATATTGCTTTGCTTAATTGCAAAATAAAAAGGTCTACCTTAAACTTCATATAAAT
>CM074951.1:20572550-20585050 GCA_037577455.1 Pangasius macronema | reverse complement strand
CTGTATATGCTTTTCTGCTGTGGTTTGTTTTTCTCTTTCCCCTTCTTATTGAGTTAACAGCTCACATGAGCCTCATTAATGTTGTTAACAGTGATTAGCTTGGGGAGTTAGTGGAGCCTTGTCATATTATTGTCTTTCTTTAGAAGTTCACTGAACTTTCAGTTGAATTATTGTTTTGTTTTTGGTCATAACTAGCCCTGATGTTTTGTGCTTCCAAACTTTTTGTATTTTGGTCTTGCAAATGAAAACAGAGAGACTGGTATAGATACCTACACAATAAATACGTTAAAAAGTACGCACTAACGTGATACTGAATATTGGTATCAGACTGATACTGACCTGAAATGTAATCACACTGTACATATTTGACATATTATCCAAGCCACCAACATGTATTTATATGTTTTAAATGACTCACACAACCCAGATCCTTCAAATAAACCCAACGCACCTCTGTGATTTCATATAAGTTGGCAACATAAGCTTGCTGATATGAGCGTTGCATTTGTATTGACTGTCAGCTGAAACACCCAGCTCTGATATCAGTATTGCGTCAAAAAGACAACAAAGTGATCACTGCATGCTTAGTAACATTACATGAAATAAATATATACTCTTCAAAAGAAGGTACTAAACCTTTCATGTTGCAAACACTGTCAGTGGGAAGATGCCCTTAAGAGGACATATTTTTGCACCTATAGCTACATGTGAATGTAATGTACCTTTGAAACACACTTAAAAGACCACTGTTGTACATTTATGTGTACATTTACCAAGAGGAAGAGAAATGTACGCATACGGTTCATTATAATATCTATATACAATGCACAATGTTATTGTGCAGTAAAGTGCTGATGTGACTAGTGGTGATGTGATTTTAGACCTTATATGTCCAGTTCGGCAGGGTACCGTGCACACACACACACATTCACACCTGGGGCAATTTAGTGTAACCAGTCTGCCTACGTGCATGTTTTAGACAGTGGGAAGAAGATAAATAAATAAATAAATAAATAAATAAATAAAAACCACCCTGACTGCTAAGTTCCCCAAAACCAAAACTAAATATTCCCTCACTGCTAAACACCTCCAAACCCATAAATACCCCTGTCAGTGCTAAATACCCTAGACCCAAAAATAAATACCACCCTGACTGCTAAATTCCCCCAAACTAAAAAAATAAAGGCCCCCTAACTTTGCCATTGAATACCATACCAACACCGTAGCAACAACCGGGAACACCTAGCAACACATTAGCAAACACCTGGAACACTGTAGCTACACCCTAACAACCACTGGCAACACCATAGCAACAACCTGTCAACACTCTTTCTTGGACATAGCAACTATCTGTAATACCATAGCACGACTCTTGCAAAGCCATAGCAACCACCTAGAACTCCACAGCAACCACCTAGCAATACCCTAGCAACCAGTTGGGATATTGTATCAACTGCCTAGCAACACCCTAGCAACCACCTGGAATACCATAGCACAGCCCTAGCAAGACATTAGCAAAAAGCTGGAATGCCATAGCAGCACCCTAGAAACATACTTCCAATCTTTGCTGTTTATTATTTATTTTAAATTTTCTTTCAGCTCTTTGCAAGCACTGTGTGTTTCCATCAGGACAAATACAGGACAAATCTTGTTTGTTGTTGTTGCTGTTGTTGTGTAGGGACACCACAGACATCACAGTTTTGAATGTTTTACAACTAGTGTGTATTATATCTTTGCTCAGGGGAAAATAGTGTGTATGTACTATAATTTGTTATAATTTTACTGATGTTTCAGATGTCATTTTAGAGGTTGAAAATGTCACACGTTCAATCTGACATTTGCAGTATCAGAGTGTCTGCTTAGATTTGCTTTTGCTTTGCTGTTATCTGTTGATCAAAGACTGCTGTTGGATGCTCAGATTAGTCGTTTTAAACTCATACAACAGCGTCACACAGTGGACACATGAGGAAGTACAGCCTGAAGTCAGATTCCGATAACACAAACGCTACCACAGGGGAGTTCTACATTCATCTACAATACATACTTGAATTTTGTTTGTTTAAGATGAACTTTAAAGACTTTAGCACTGTTGGGAATGTCCCAAGCCGAATGTCTTATTTAAGAGAATGTATAAATATAAAACAATTTTGGCATGTTTAACACTTTTTGTCAGTGCATAGTTCCATATTTTTTATTTCCTCATTTGTTATCTTAACTATTGTTCTTAAATATGAAAAATGGTATTTAAAAAAAGGCTAAAGACTTTTTCAAGTCTCCTCTGTTTTGAAATTTTGTGAAGCTTTCAGGATTGTTTTTTTTTCTTTTTAAATTATTTTCCCCACTGTTTAGTTATGTTAGTGTATCTCATTTCTCAAATATAATGAGCTGTTTTCCTGATTTTACTGACCAGATTGTGGCAGACTGCTTGATAGTTTGAACCTGTTTGAACTTTTCATGCTTAATGAAAGACTTGCTTTATGAAAGTCATCAGGCACCTTAATGAGGTGCATTCAATAAATTATCCTGAACATGTCAGTAGGAAGTCTTTTTAATTTGCTAATAATGATAAATGCTGTTATACTGAAACATGGTATCAATTAGAAAACACCATCAAATGAACATGCAATTCTGTTTTCTAAACTGTAAAATAGAGTTACTTTTTTTTTACCCAGAATCCTCAGTGGATGCAAGCTTTTGCACTCAGCTGCACCCCATTTATATGGAGTCAGTCATCAGGGGCACTGTTCCATCCCAATCATTACATTCTACAAGAGCTTGGTGATACTTCCACTGAGTCTACCAGTGGAATAAACTACCCATCTTTGCTCATGCTGTAGATTCTCTCTTAAACTTCAAGAAACACTTGAAGACACGGATGTTCTTGAGAGCAAAGAGGAAAAAAATTGTTGGCCCATCTTTCTTGGCACATATTGTTGTACTTGTGTGTGCGAGAGAGAGAGAGAGAGAGAGAGAGAGAGTGTGTGTGTGTGTGTGTGTGTGTGTGTGTGACAGCAAGAGAGAGAGAGAGAAAGAGAGAGAGAGTGCGCATGCGTGTGTGTGGATGTGGGATGTGTGGGTGGGGTTTTTCCATGCTTGTTATATTGCGTTCATTTTTTTGCCATGTGTTATGTCTATGCCAACAGCTGTATTTCATCTACTCAGTGCAAATCCTTCCTGTTGGCAATATGTGCACTGTCCATACAATCCTTACTGAACAAACATCAGAAAACCACATCGACAAACATGGCTGGTTCTAAATTAAAAGAACTCTGCAATGCACAGTAATTTAATTTACATGTTCTCATTTTATCAATTGTTATACAACTTGATACAAAGAGTTTATTCCACTTCATCATATTTATGATTGAATCCTTTTGATAGTTTGAATTGAGACTCATTCATAATCTCTGTGGGCACTAACTGTTAACTGTTTAGCTGTTAACACTAACTGCCGAAGGAACTGACCCATGACATCAGTCAGTCAACAACTGACACACAGTAGGTTACTTAACTATGTAAAAATGTTGGTGGAACACAATGTTCACTTACTATGCTACTATGCAAGGGATTGTGGGATTACAGGTAGCAAGAATTTGACTCGTGGCACAGCAAAGAAGTTGAGCTGGTTTCAGCTTCATGCAAATTACATGTGCTGTTCAGATTATGGACATAATAACTGCATAACATAGCACAAATATTGTATTTTGTATTGTATTATGCACGCTGCAAATATCTAACTCAGGTGAAAAATTACCCTTGGTGTACCATTTTACAGTGTATATTCATAGGGGCTATATTTCAGCCTGTAGCCTTATAGTATTGTGCTTTCTGGCATCAGTTTCAATTCAAACTTTGTGAAAGCTTTAGCTGCCAAACTTTGTAGTGGCAAAAATCCCCTCAGTATTTGATTAACAAATTTTGTTATCATATGCAGTGATAAGGCTTACTTATAATAAACTAACATTTACTAGACATAATTAATAAATTTACCAGACCAGTGCTAGCAAAAAATGAAATAGACTCTTGGTGAGCATTTGAAGCAAGCAAGCCATGAAAAGCACCTATTATTGTGGTGTACTGTGCAAAATGGGCTTTACACAGCGACCTGTTACAAAATACATGCTGTTATGTTGCTTGAAATCAGTATTTGGTTGCTGTTACAAAACCAGTATTTTATAAGCGCAACCTGTTACAAAATACTGATTTCAAACATGACAGCGTGTATTGATGCTTCCCCTTTTATTGAGCATGCAATTAGCTAGATTATTTACCAGCGTATAATATTACCTTATTGGCGACTGCTGATAAAATATAATATGAACTCCAAGCTCTGTTTTGTGAGTCACCTAATGAAGATCCTAACGTTTATGGCCAGAAAAGTCTACTGTAATATCAAACCATTAATTTATCTACATAATATCACTAGTACTATTTAAAAATGCGAATAAATAAAAACCTGAATATGGATTTGTAAGGTTTAATAAGAAACCATATTATTTAAAGCTGTACAATTTGTCAGATTATTTTCATAATTAGTTTATTAATGTTAGCTATAGCTTCTGTGGTGAATTTACCACTGTAAAAGGACAAAGTTTATTATTATTTTTTTCAACTTTTTCTGCCATCATCTTTTGGCTCATTTGTCTTGGGTGGGACTATATTTAGTAGAGGCATCATCAGGTTACCAAAGTATATCATTCGCTACCAAAGTATGCAATCAGAATTAGCCATCTCCTTACTCCAACAACCGAAACAAACGAAAGGGACTTGTTTCCTGTTCACTCAGCCTCTTTGTGCCTGTGAGCATAACCACACCAAGCTAGCATTTTTAGCATTTTATAACAAACACTTTAGTGTATTAGTTTATCTGTAGTAATACTGAGGAGCTCTACCTCAGGTTTCATGTTCCAAAGTGGAAAAAAATAATGCAGATAAGTGGATGAGTGACTGCAAAATACAATTCAGATTATTTAGCTCTACACCTATTACTGTAAGAAGGTAGACCAGCTGTATTTCTGTCTAATTAGGCTAGTTTAAAAAAAATTCATTTACACATGGGCACATTGAAAAGATAAATCTCTACAGTTTGAAGGGGAACTCCTCGTGGCAGCCATTTGTAGGGTCATCACAAACTGATGTGATGAAAAGCATTTATTTCAAAGGGTCCTTCAGAATGGTCCATTTTGAATGCAACAAACTGATGGATGCTTTGCTCCCAAAATACTTTCCAAATTGGGAAACCGGTAAATTAGGGATGTTTTCACTGTTTCAAATAACCATTACTTTCAACTTTCTATAGAGACAGACCCTTCAGAGGTGTCATTCATGGGAAATGGGGCACAGTCGTGATCATATCAGAACTGACCACAAAATCTCAAAGCATTATAAATAGAAGAATATGAGAAAGTTAATCTGATCTTGCTGAGCTTCGGTTCCTTCAAAGGTTACCCCGACACGATGCATGTGCTGGTTCCTCACATTGCTGGGTGATGCTTCACTGATCCATGTAGCTGTAAAAAGATAGATCTTATCTAATTTCCACCGCTTACAACAAGCGTAAGGTTTTCATCACATGTGTCAGGACAGTTTAGTTCAGTTTAGTGGGTGCATTGTGTGTGTTTGTGTGATTTATAAGTATGATTATAATATTAATTTATGTACAACTTTATTGGGTATTAATCACTAGATGTTTGAGCTGTAGTTAAAATTCTTCCAGGGGATTCAGTGTAGAATTATAGCAAACCACTCTCCATACACATCATTACTCTCAGACGGCCCTAATAAAGCCTGTCTGGAAATGTAGTTTCGAGAGTGGCGGCAGGCCAAGACATTGCCTGCACCCGAAAAGCAAATTAAACCATTCATGTGAGTAATGTAACATTATACGAATCTTGTTCTGTAATGGGCAACAAAACTGCTAAATGGAAACCTGTTTGCCCTCACAAAAAAATATAATCTGCATGTGTGATACCTGTAAAAGGTTGTGCAAATATGAATTGTGTTACAATTTCATTTTTTATAAATTGCTTATGCTGTTCAATTTGTTCCATTTGTCATGTGGGCTGGACAGTAGGAGTATTGGGAGTGTTTGTGGCTGGGGAATGGAGAGATCATCCTTTTTTCCCTTTAAGCCCCAACCGCATAAATGTTTATGTATGGGTCTAATAGATACAGACACTATGTCAGGTTCTTTGCAAATGATTTATTTGGCCAATAAAACAAAATACACAATTTGTCCTCTGACTGTCTCCTGTCCATACATGGCTTTGTCTTCACAACTGTCCATCCTCATATATTTCATGTCACACATTGATCTGCTCTTTAACCCTTCATTCTTACCAAGTGTGTAACACAATTTCAGCATTCATGCAAGTAGCTTGGCATCCAGACTGCTCCCTGACTGTCTAGGGCTTGCAACTACTCCAAGGCCATGCTGAAGAGTTTACTGATGGAGAGCAGGACCCTGTCTTGTGTCTCAGGCCTTGTAATGAGGTGTTTGGACAGCTCACTTTGACAAACTTTCCATTGTGCAGCTGGCATTCCTCAGCATGGCTTCAACCTATTTTTCCATCGAGTAAATTTGGGCGTGGGACAAAACCTGCCCAGCCTTCTGTCACTGTTTGGCTTACTTGATTAACGAGGGAGGAATAAACACCGGAACCACTCTGATGTTGGTTATTTCACATTGAGTTTGGGTATTATAGACACTGCTGTGCCTGAAGCCCTATTTAAAGACCAGATACAATAAGTTATAAACCTGGGGCTGAGATTCACACCCGTCGTTGGATGAAATAAAAACACATCTCTGCTCAATCAGTAATCAGCTTTTGCTATTTAGCCTATTTTCCCAAGACATACTGGTCTGTTCAAGATCTTCACAAACCACTGTTTATAGGTGTGTGTTGTCCAAGGACATTTCTGTGGCCAATAAAACAACCTTGCATTTATCACTTAAAGACGCATAGCAGGCCAGTCATGCTAAACAGTTCTGCAGAAAGGCTGCCATTCCTAACGCATCAGAAACGTGTTTACATGTCAGAATGAAGTTTGGCAATAAAGATCAAGGCCAAATACACCCAAAAGGAACTGAAAATTGCTGAAAAAAAACCAAAAACAAAATAAAAAAAAAAACAAAAGAAACATCACAGAAATTCTAATGGTTTCCACTACAAATACTATTACAGACCATCAGCTAACCATTAAAACCATTACCATTACCATTACTGGTCCTTAATGGTATCCACTAGACTTAACATGTCACTAATAGAAGGCAATACAAGTAGAGACCCACAGGGACCATTACAGTTTCCATTAAAACCAATACAATTCCCATTATAACTATTACAAACCATTACAAATTCTATGAGTCTTTCTTTCTTTCTTTCTTTCTTTCTTTCTTTCTTTTTTTTTTTTTTTAGCAGGGAAGTCCTCGGTCAAACAGATGAAGATATATGTTAAAATTCCCAGGCAGTAAGGGCACTCACTGGGAGGTAAATTTAATGTTAATGTATGTTAAGCAAAATGGACGTTTGGTTCACGTACACGTCCAAAACGGCGTAACTGAAAAAAAATCAAATTTTAAAAAAACATGACCACGAGTGATATAACGTGCAACTCAACGGTTATTCAGCTTCGACTATGGCAGAGAGGCAAAGAGAAAGAGAGAGAGAGAGAGAGAGAGAGAGAGAGAGAGAGAGACATTATCTGTTTTTTTCTAAACCAGAAAAGACGTCCCGTTTACAACATTCACGTTAAAGTTCAAGCTAAGTTCATTACGCTATCCGTGGTGCTGAGAAGATGAAGGAAGTCGTGGCTGTGTTGCCTTAAACTGGAAGTCTGTTTCTACGCCCCCAGACCAGACGTTATTTACACACCCGCAAACTCTCCCAGAGCTTCATTCACCGCCAGGAAGAGACAGGACACACAGCCTTCAAACTCACAACCTACAGACCCCCAAACCCCGCAAAGCACTGAGAGGAAAACATGGGTGTTAGCATGTTTATCATCACCGACCACGGTTGCTCTGAAGCGGACGAACAACGGCTGAATTTGTGCGAGAGAAGGTAAATACAGGGGGCATGGAGGGAAAAATATATGTGATAACTCTGTTCGATATCAGACTGTTTAAATAAACTAAAATATAGAAACGTACACAGTGTCATTAATAAGTTTATCATTTGGCTGAGGTTTTAAGTACACTCTCATGAAAAAATACTCAAATTAAACTAACCAAAGGAACACCCTTTATGCCTTTAGTGTGTACACAGTAATGTGAGTGCAGTGTACCTTTAAGATGTTTAAGGCACACAAATGGACTGTGAGAATGTCTTTTACCTTTGTTAAGATTTTAGATTAACACTTTAAATGTACACTACATGGACCTTCCTAGGTAAAACATACACTCTAACTGTACCAAAGATGTGCCTACCCTCCAGTGTACCACCCCAGTAAAAGATACAGCTAAGTACAGTAAGTACCCTTTTTTCTGAAAATGTAGGCTTTAGGCTACCTGTCAGATTTAACCGTGAAGTGTAACCTAACATCTTGTTAAAAATAAACATAGTTCAGTATTGTTTTAGAATTATTTTTAACTGTTTCGTCTCCAGAATTATTGTATTTTGTTTCATTTTATTTCCATTCTTAGCTACAAACTTTTCATAAAGCTGTTCTTTAAATCTTTATAGATTTATTTTTGCAGTTTGAGAATTGTTGTTAGTGTCAATAGACTACTATTTATGAAGCAGCAAACAATCAAGCTAAAAAATGTCTAAAGGCGAGCACACACAAACACACACGCACACACTTGCTTAACAATTTTAACACAGAGAACAAATTTTCTAGCCACTTCTCATTTTGCACTTCTTTGCCACAGTAATGGGATATTTCTCACATTGCTGATTGCCTACCCAGAACATGGTGCAGAGATGACAACTGTTAAAAAGGGCTTGTTGTACGATTAAATTTAACAAAACAAACAAAAAAAAAAACATTTTAACCTATGATCTGAGTCATAACACACCTACAAGAAAAGCCTACAAGTTGTTTTAGCTCTCATCATAACATCCCAACAGTGTTGTTTTCTTTCACTAACACTGAACTTCTTACTGGGAATATACAAAGCCGGAGTGTTTGTGAAGGTGAGAAGATTTTGTTTGAGTAATGTTGATACAAGGAGCAGTGCTATCAGCCTGACTTCAACATAGCAGCCAGACACTAAGTGCTCCAGCAAAGTGCCAAACCTAATTCACATAGAGATGGCATTTTGCAGTAGCCCACAATAATATTATGAGCGCTGTCTCTACCTCAACGTGTCTGGTATTTCACTATTTACTTTTTGGAGATTTAGATGCCATACACAGACAAGCAGGAACCCTGGCATATGGGCAGAGATGTGTGACTGGTTTGTCTCTGCTGACATCTGGACCTGTGAGTTCATTAACCCAAGTTGGAGCTACAAGCGCAGGAGCACTTAATGGGCTAGAAATGTGTGGGGTACTTCTGAATTCTTAGAGCCGATCCAGTCTTTTCTCACACACACATGGTGTGGACTTGAAATCTGATGATGAACAGACTGCTCTGAAATGGTTTCTGAGGAAATCAGACTAAGAGCATAAAACCTGTGAACATATAGTCTTTAGAAAACACCACATTTAATTTAATTGTTCATTGGTGAATACAACTGGGTCACTTTTTCTACTCAAAAAGAATAAGGAATATTTGCTGAATAAATATGTCAATGTGACAGGTATTCAAATCATATCTGATTGTATACTGTTGCATCTGAAGCTAAAATATTATTTCTGTGAAAATGGCATGTCTATAAATCGCAATATATGAAATGTACAGAGATTAACTTAACACCTTTGTCACTTTTCCATGTTCCCTAGCACCCCATTTAAACACACGTTCACACACCTGTTCTCTCTTGACTTGATAGCAATCTGGTGCCAAGCTGCACAAAGGAAATAAATATAATGTCAGGCAGTCACTGTTTGAAAAGATCATTTGTTTGGCAAACAGACTCCCCCATATACACACACTCCCTCTCTCGCTCTTTCTGTCTCTAACCATTATGGGGAGTACCAAGCATTAATTTTTTTAGTGCTACCTGAAATGAAACGTACCACCTGCATTTCTACATGTCTAATGGTGGGTATTTATGTTTGTGCTTAGGTCATGATGAAGATCCAAAATGGTATAAGTGTACAGTCAGACCCAGGAAAGATGGAATCTAACTTAAGTATTGCTGTGTGCTTCGGCTACGGCAATAAGACAGATCCGCATGTGAACTGTCCTTTCAAGCTGGCAGAGATGGTGCTCATCATTCTGGGACTGAGCTCTTTGAGTCTGATTACAGTTATCGGCAATGTTCTGGTCATTGTCTCCATCAAGGTCAATAAGAGCCTCCAGACAGTTAATAACTATTTCCTCTTCAGCTTAGCATGTGCAGACCTCATCATCGGCGTGTTTTCCATGAACCTCTACACAATCTACATTGTGATTGGCTTCTGGCCTTTAGGGCCTGTCATCTGTGACCTGTGGTTGGCTCTTGACTACGTGGCAAGCAACGCCTCTGTCATGAATCTCCTCATCATCAGCTTTGACCGCTACTTCTGCATCACCAGGCCACTTAACTACCCAGTCAAGAGGACAACCAGGATGGCGGGTATGATGATCGCAGCTGCCTGGATCTTGTCCTTTGTCCTGTGGGCTCCAGCCATCCTCTTCTGGCAGTTCATCATGGGTGAGCGCAAAGTGCCCAGAAGCGAATGTTACATTCAGTTCTTTTCCAACGCTGCAGTCACTTTTGGCACGGCCATTGCTGCATTCTACCTGCCTGTGGTCATCATGAGTGTGCTGTACTGGCAGATTTCCAAGGCTAGTCGCAGCCGAGTCAAGAAGAGAGACTACCTCAAAACGTCTGGGGTTAGTCAGGAGGGCAGGATTCAGGCCACTGTCTTGGCCTCTGAGGAGAACAGAACGAAGAAGGAAAGCAAGGAAGCAGAGGGTATGCAAGTACGGCACATTTGTTCCAGCACTCTTATAGGTAAGACTTTTAAATAACTTACAGGTGACATTAATGATATGGTTATTGACATAGACTGGATTAAAATGTCTCAGTCCTAGAATGATTCTTTACACACACTAGCTGACAGAAAGCATGTGGGAAAGCTTATCAAGTTAAATATATAGCTTGATTATAGTTAGCTAATTCACAAGTTGTAGGACTATATGAAGGTCTTTTTACCATTGTGAGGGAATATAGTATATTCTTTGGCATTTGTTGAAATTATTTCATGTAATATGTGTATATGTGTAATTATTTTGGAAAAACTCCCAACCCTGTTCTCCCCAAGGTCTTTTGGTGGTGTTTTACATCCATGTTCCTTGTTCCTGCCAGAATCAGAGTCTTCCAAAAATTGTATAGCACAGTTGTTTGTACTTTGTTAACTGAAATTGAACTTAAATATTGATATTGCTATATATATATATATATATAGTGTGTGTGTTTTAAAAATCATTCCTCTTGGCCCAGGTGAGGACAGGGAGAGTGAAAATGACTCCATATCATTCAGCGTCTTGCCTTCATCCAGTCAGAAGGAGGATGCGGTTTCTAATGGTGACATTATGAGCACTCAAACGAAGACTTTGCCTCAAGTAAGAACAAGCCATGCCAAACTTACTTGTTTGGGAATTTCATCCGAAGAGACCAAAGGCAACAATGCAAATCAGAACACCAGCCATCACAAGGAGAAACAGAGTCTGATAGCCCTGATCTTCATGCCTCCAAACAAGAAGAAAAGGAAGAATGGGTGCTCCAGAGAGAGGAAGGTTACGAGGACCATCATGGCTATTCTTTTGGCCTTTGTGATCACATGGACCCCTTATAATGTCATGGTGTTGATCAACACTTTCTGCTCCCCCTGCATCCCTAACTCAATGTGGGTGCTGGGCTACTGGCTCTGCTACATCAACAGCACTGTTAACCCCGCCTGCTACGCCCTGTGCAATGCAACCTTCAAGAACACCTTCAAGCAGTTGCTGTTGTGCAAGTACAAAAACATTCGCACAGTCAGATAAGACATGCATGTGTTTTGCATGAAATTAATGAGTTTAATGTAAGATTTTGGTTCCATATCCAAAAGTCTCTGAGCACTTTTGCTGGAACAGTTTTTTTTTAACAGAAAACAGTGAAACAATGACAGCTTTGTAAAGGTTGTGTCAGTATGACTTCAAATAAAGCTAGATGTCACAAAAAACAAGATAAAATTAATCATTTGACATCATAATATGGACTAGAATAAGTTAATGAGATGGGTCATTCAATTATTCATTCATTCATCTTCAGTAACCGCATTATCCTGGTCAGGGTTGTGGTGGCTCCAGAGCCTATCCCAGGACCACTGGGCATGTGGAAGGGACGCCAGTCCATCGCAGGGCACCATGCACACACACACACACACACACACACACACACACACACACACACACACACACAC
>CM074951.1:20506502-20572450 GCA_037577455.1 Pangasius macronema | reverse complement strand
ATGTATGCATGTATGAAGCAAGCCTGTGTCAACCAGATATTCTGATAAATTTCATACATTTCCTTTCAAACAGTAAAAAAAGTCTTATTTTAATGTGTCCTTGACTAAGAAGTATCACTTGGCAAAAATGTTGTATTAGTTTTTGATAAATGAGGAAATGAAAACAGTCCTTGGACTTAATTTCTTACACTCTCCTGAATGCAGTCACCTTTGGCTAGTTAAAGTATGTATCATTCCAGACATTTTTTCCATAATACACATATTACATATCAGGGGTATGTTGTTGTTATTGTGATAATACTATTTGGATGAAATATATGGTGTCATGAAAATGATACCAACTTCAGGCCAAGCACATTTTCATATTTTATAATCAGTTAGTATTGGCCCATCCTTCAGGAAGATCAGAATCTCCTTCCCTGAGAGGATTACATCAGCAGCACTGATGGAAGCAATATACAGCGCAGACAGTGTCTGGTATTTTAGTAACTGCATTTGGGAGCTAAAAAACCACATGCATGTAGCTTCTGCTTTTGATACAGGCAATGGAATAATAAGGCATGTAATCACTGTATTAACCAGAACCTCTGGACTCCGAGTAAGCTGCATGCATGATTGAAACATGTCTCAATGTCTCTCCATTGGGAGCTAATAAAACATGAAAACTTTTGACCTCAGTTCATGGAGTCTGCATCATTTGATTCAATTTTGTATTTGTTTTCAAGTTCAGTTGATTTCACCAAATTTTGGAAAAATTCATAAGGTTTCTGGGTTTCTATATTTTGATCACACACATGCACATACAGAAACAATACAGCAAGCTCATATCCTTCCCTGGGCTGATTTCAGAGATTGCTCTTCTCCTCTTTCTCAGATCACAGCATAATTCTTAAGCAGTAAATGCTGAAAACACACACAGAGACAAGCACATGCACAGTCTCACACCCATATGCTATACAGAGCTATAAGTCTTCCATAGCCTATACTTACTCACAAGTATCGATTGTGAGGAATGGCACCCAAAATAACACACCAGAGCCCATGCTATGAACATCACAGCCTTTAGACAACAGAATATTACTGCAGGGAATAGTGAGAGAACAAAGACATCATCACTGGCATTGGCTAGATCTCGTCATGGACAATAGAACGGGATTCAAATGGAACAAGGAGATCACACACACACACACACACACACACACACACACACACACACACACACACACACAGAGGGATGAATGAAAGTGCACTGTGTTACTAATGTATACTGGACTTTTTATATTTCAGTTTGAAATGTATCTACTCATGCTGACAAGATTACTTTGAATAAGAACAGCTAAAGATGGGCCTAAGTGAAACCACACACACACACACACACACACACACACACACACACACACAGACACCACTCATCGGTCAGCTATTGATCTGTGCATCAATAATGACTGACTTGACCACCTCAAGTGTAGAATATCGAGCCTTTTATTTGTCTAATGACAAAATAAATCAAGAGGAATCCTTTGGAGAAATCAATAGCTACTGTATACAACATGACAGAATGTGCATTATGAAAGATGCACCGTTCAACTCTGATGATACAAAATGAACTGATATGGAAAATGAAACGAGAGCCATGAAAGATAAGATGTATTCCCTTACACTGCCAAGTTCCTGTTATTCCTATAAGCCTGGTTCATCAGGCACACGCACATACACACATACACGCTTTGTCCCTACTCGCCCATCTTCTTAAAAATATCAGCATTACATTGCACGGTTTCTGTCTTATAGGACATTTTCTTTCATGTAAACAACCATCACACCAAATTTGTACTGTGTTGACTTTTCAGCACAAATACAGTACATAACTAATGAAGTGGAAAAATAGAATAGTCAATAATATTACAACATAAAGATCTTTAGCATATAACCTATGTTATTTTAAGAGATATTTAAGATAACAATGAATAGTAATAGTACTTAAAATGAGTATGTTACTGTCGTACTAGCATGTACGTGTCATCAGCATCATCTGCAGCTTTAAAACTAACCCAAAGAAACCATTTAGGAAGCATAAAGATTTTTCAAAGGAACAACCTTGAAGGTGTAATTTTAAACAATTAAAGCATCTCTATTAAATAATAAATTGTTTAATATGTTTTTTTTTAATTCCCAAGACACTACCAAAATAGCCTAGGAGCATGTCTGGTTCTTTATTCTCATAAAAAATGCAAGGTTGTCTGAATATGCATGAATATGCAAATGTCATACTCCCCCCTACAAAAACACTAAAGGCAATACTGGTGAAATAACAATCCCATATGTATGTGTGAACCTCAGACTGCCTCACACTGGGAAGACATCAAGACATCCCCAGAATAAGGGAATTGTTAACACATAAGAATGGTAAATGAAGTTACAGACTTTTACTACAGTGTTTACTGTACAACTCATTGTTCTGTAGTTACTGTAAGCACATAGACACTCAGCTGGATGAAGTGGAACAGTCTTGCTATTTGAAGTCATTTCAGAAAGAAAAAAGCTGCAAAAACCAACAATCCATATATCAATTCACAGTAATCAACAAACCCATCACCTCTAAAACTGCAAGCAAGAACAGAAACCTGGATTTCAATACTAGCCTATACTTGTTGGAGGACAATATATTCCAAAATATAGAAGTTTAGTAACATGAAGAAGAGGCAGAACATTGCATCATTTTGAATCAGACATACAAGAGCAAAAGTATCTCAGTATATTCCAGGTATAAGATAAACATTTAATGATATTATCAAAGCATCATTTAAGTATGCTAATGCTAGCATAAACTAATATCACTGGCTCACCTGATCATCCCACTCCACACCACCAGAGGTCACCATTACCAGAATAGTAGCCCCTTTCTGGTTTCCCTAGCTCACCTAAATCCCATCTGAGACACTATAAAGACATTATTTTCCAATTTCCAAAGTCTTGCCTGCTTTCCCAGTCATATTTCTGAGCAGTCTGTAACTCGTTTTGGGTGTTCTGCTGTATATAATCTTGTTTATCATGTTTGAGTTTTTTTCCACTCCCCCATTAGATTTGTTTACTGTTTGTTTGCCTTTTTGTGTTTTAACCTGGCCTGTAGTCACGACCATGATTATGTTTACATATGCATCAATATTCCAATATTAATCAGAATTTGGAAATATTCTAATTAATACTGAGTCATGGAAACGCTGCAATCTGACTGCCTGATTCAGATTAAGACAATATTCTGTTTTCCAAAGTTCTGATTCCCAGCCCTGGAATATGCCGATTTTAATCAGAAATTTGTTGCATGTAAACACCTTATTCAGAAAATCCACTGAAAGGAGATATATGCTCAGTTAGCAAGGAATTGTGGGCGTTAACAGATGCTTAGCTTAATAGATGCTTACCTGACCCTTTCCATTACGAGGTGGTGTTGGTGGGGATTTTTGATGGTGAGAGTGTACGAATCCTAATTAAATTAGTGTGAACATGTAAGTAATAAAACTAAAACTGGGGGCAGTAGTGGCCTAATGGTTAGCGAGTTAGACTTGTAACCTGATGGTTGTGGGTTCAAGTCTCATATGCGTGTAAATATAGTCTATGATTTTTGCTAAATGTTAAACTCAATAAACTCTGCACTTGGACCATACTCTCTTGTTTTGTCATCATTACAGCTAGCTAGGTTTAGTTACACCAGACTTTAGACCTTTTTAAACAAGGATTGGTGCTTTACTTCAAACTTTAAACACTTACACAAGTACTTAAATAAACAATAAAAAACTGAAGTACTTTGAAATCTATTGGCTTGAAGCGTTTCTTTTTTCCCTTTAATGCTGTTTTTGTTGAAATTCAGGGAACTGAGATGCGCTAACCTGTGTTATCATCTTTCTGCAAGATGTGATGTGAACTGGTTTTGCTTTCTGTAGCACAAATCAACATTCTGAGAATGAGTCAGAGAAAAGATGTTTGTTAAGTTTACAGAAAATCTAGCTCCTCACAAAGTAGCAATGCTATATTAGTGACTCATAAGACATTAGATGAGAATATACTTCTCCACACAGACCTTGTGGTTACAGTGATGGTGCAACCAAGTCTGTACAACTTCTTCAATCCAAAAAAAAAAAGAAAAAAAAAAAAGGGAAATTGAGAAAATTAAGTGTCAATTATTAGTTGACTGGACAATCAATAATAAGACTATCTGATGTCGAGTAAACTAGCCGTCCCAGTTGTCACAGACAGACAAAGGCAGATTTTACTATCTGTCTCAGTTCGCATTGTCATGATGTACTTATTTATTTATGCTGTTTTCAAAATATACCACAACAACCAAGAGTTTGTCCATTAGCTAAGTAATCTAGTTAGCTTGCTAGCAAGATAACTTAGTGTGCAGGTTCTGCAGCTAAAAGTGGTGATACATTACAGCATAAGAGATCATGATAGATTCAAGCCTTGAGGTTTACTTTGTTAAGTCACACTGTAACACCTTCCATAACAAAAGGACAAAATTGGCACTGTAGTATCAAATTTGCAGGAGATAGCTACTTAGAAATCATGTTTTAATTTCAATGGCTCTTTAAACAGTTCATTCAGACGACCTAACTCCCACCACAGCCTCTGAAAAACCGTTGTTTAAAAAGTGTAGCAATTCTCGTCTCTTGGTCATCCTCAGACCCATCAGTATTTCTCTCATAGCTGTGAAAACCAAACCAACCTCAGCTGGTGCTCAGCTGGTTCCTCTCTCAAACTCATGGGGCAAAAGAAAAGAAAGGCAAACACCAAGACAGGGGCAAAACAAGACAGGGGCTTCAGTACCACTACAACTTTGTTCTGGTCGTGTGGAGGAGACAGTCAGCAATGACCTATCATTAATTTAGAGGCCTGGAGCGCTAGCTCCATTTATAACAATAGAAAAGTAGCTGAGGCCCATTTGTAGTCCCCAGACAGAAAGGCTGGGAGGGAGAGCAAGGGGAATCAATGCTTTTGCAGAGGAGATCAATCATGAGGCCGGCCGGGCGGTAAAAATCAATGTGAACTGAGGACCACGGCTTATTTTTCAATAGGAGCCAGTGCATTATGAAGTACAAACAGACACAGAGCCATGCAGGTGCAGGAGGCCAGCACCAAGGGAGAAGGTGCTCATGGAGCCTACTGTTTGGGTTTGGCCTCCACAGCCATACTATATCATCCTCAAAATGTAGGATTTCTGATCTGTGGCACTAGCAGTGGCATAAATCTATAATGTTGAGTATTGGATGTGAGTTGTAAGGAATGCTCTACAGATTAAAATAATTCCACACAACCGACAAAAACCTTAAGTGTGCCAAATGTATCAACACCTAAATTTAGCACATGGGCCTAATTGAGACTGGGACTTTGAGGTAAATTTATTCACAAAATTTGAAATCTCAGATGTGTCACCCAAGTAATTGGATTGCTTTATGTTTGTGAGTTTACAGCAGGTTTGTAGAGAAGTATTTCATCATGAAGGATTTTTAAATAAATGTCTTGGCTGTAGGTTCACGGGCCGAAGCATGGAAACACGCCAACTCAGTTCAAGTATGAAGTCAGAGCCGAAAGGCCACAGTTTCTAGAAATTTCCCCAAAAACAGATGCTTAGGATTGCTGAGCAGCTGACCTTTATTTCTGTCTGTCCTGCATTTGCACTGGTCACCGCCTGACATTAAGTGAATGACACTTTTCCTCTCATGCTCTCTTTTCTGCTTTTTCCCTCATACCGTCATAGCCATAAAGGACACGTCTACTGTATACTGTTCATCAGAATTAGCCATGTTTCCTTGACAATATGACAGTCATATCTTTTGACTGTTTTTTCCCTTAAAACCATTAGCATAAGTAGTGTTTCTTTGAAAATGTGTGTGGCTTTATTAAGCTTTCTGACAGCCTTGCTTGATCAGTGTCATCATTCTGCAACTGCCAAAGCTGATACCGCTCAGTTTTATTAATTACTCTAAATATTGGCATCATTACTAAATTGGCACGGAGCTAAAAAGAAACATGCTGCCAAACTAAGAGCCTGATGCTCTTGAAAATAGTGCTGAGTACCTTGCATACTGATTCACGTAAAACAGCGAATGTGGGTTTGTTTTTTTTTATACTTCTGCATCACCTAATAAAACCAATTAGTGTACAGTTTAAATCTCAATATAACACAGACAAGAAGAAAAAAATGATGTAACCATAACAATCTGCTACAGAAAAAAAGCAAAGAGATGAAAGAGGATGAATCTCCCACAAGAACATGAGTCAGTGCATAGATGCATCCGAGTGCGGAGGAACGTAGTAGGAAAAACACCCACCAAACTAAGATTTTCACATCATTTATTCCTCATGCTGGGTCTGTCCATGTTGCTAGGTTGCCAAATCCCATGCCTGTTCCTGTTTCCTTTGTAGTAAACACTTAAACCTTTGGGAATGATGTAAAATACTTAATTCTAGGTTTGTGATTTGTGATGTGCCTCATTCCCTTTACAGTACACTCATTCCCTTTACTCATACACAGTCTAGCATCATGACTACCGGTGCTGACCCCTATGGCTGCCGTATTCTGCACACCCTTATTTAACCCATTGGTTTCCCACATATATAGTCAATGTTTCCTATTCTCATGTGTTCACTTGTTGGTTTCACCTGTTCCTCATTTCCACTTCCATTTTAAGCTTTTTGTTACCCCTTAGGTCTAGCCATGTTATATTAAGGGTTGTTTTTTTTTCCAGAATTACTGTCAGTATCAATAACAGTGGTCAAAACACACTCAGACAGGGTAAACGCAGCCATTATTATAATCCAATAAGACAGACTGGTGTCAAAAGCTGAATGCACTCTAAACCAGCAACCAGAAGAATATGAGCTGTGTCTTTAATGGTGTACTATGCAGTACATTAGGGATGTAACCAAATATGAATGCATTATCTGTTCACAATGCGCATATCTCTAGTTGAGACCAATTACAAACTTGAGGGATGTAGCTGAGTTTGAGGAACTGTCAGAGCTAGAATTCTCAAACCGTACTACCGATACATTTATACATTTGAGGGTTTTTTTTTTTTTAGTCTATCAGGGGGCATAGTGGTTGGGTTTATATTTCATTTAATCTTTTTTTATTTATTATTTAATCTTTAAAAAAATTCCAGTTTAGGCCACACCCAATTCAGATTTAAATCCAAAGACAGATGCAGATACGGATATTTGGATCACTATGCAGATACCAATAGTGTAATCGTGTTACACTCCTAGACTATAGACTATGAACTACATACTTAAACATACACTACTAGGGCTCAAATAAGAACAGGTGAAACTTGTAAGGAAATAAATTAGGAAAGTGGGAAGCCAAAGGGCAGCACAGTAGTGTAGAATGTGAGAAACCAAATGGGTAAAAACTAGGGTGGATGTGATATCAAGTNCCCCCCCCGCGGCGCGCCCCGCCCCCGCCCCCGCCCCCCCCCCCCCCCCCCCCCCCCCCCCCCCCCCCCCCGCAGGGACACTGGAACACATCTCTCATTCAGCTCCCAACAAACATGTTAAAGAACACTGAACACCTGGGTAGGGGGGCAGAACAGCCAAATAGGAATACCCTAAGAGCATGGTTTTGACAATCAGATATACTTCTGCAGTCTCAAAATGGCTGCATTGTCTAAAGTTCATGTTGAGACCAAAAACTTGCCAACAGCACAGCCCTTGGCTGACTGAGATAAGCATGCGTGATGTTAGATAACACATGAGATTAGTTACCATGGAGACTTGTTGCCCTCATTGGAGTTGCTGAGAGACAAAAAAAGCCTATAAGGAACATCACGTTCAAACAAACGTCTTATATCTACTCATAAAAAGGATAACTACAGAAACACCACAACTTTCATCTCAATGAAAAGACCACAGTTACTGCATTCAGGACTCACTCTGCCCTATAGCTGGGATTTACATCATCTTCCCTCTCCAGGGTCCTAAGGTTCACTGCCTCCATCCAGCTCTAATTTCGTGCATGGCCGAAAGCAAGATTTGACCAAAAGTTTTCTTTCTGAGCTTAATCTAATTCCAGATCTACCTCTCAATACTCAGCATAGATCTAATTTAGGCAAGCTGACAAATCCCACTGTTCCCACGTACAGATGTGGCAGTAAGATAACCTCTCTCCCCTATAACCCATCCCAGTGACAGGTCTTGTTTTTTTTCCCTGCTCCGATCCCATTAGACATAGAAGCTCCAAATCAGAGAAAGGCTCAGGAGGAGGTGAAGGAAGCGAGAGAGTTTGAACTGGGAGGAATTGGTCTGCCTCAGGGCCTCTCTGAGCCATGTGGTGGTCAAAACAACCCCGCAGTCAGGATGCAATCATAGGCTCCTCAATCTCCCGGGCAAATTGGAAACCATGGTGAAGTTAACTGGATGTGATAAGGAGATAAAGGAGACCAGGGATCAGATTGGGGGAATGACAGAAAGTGAAGGTCATCAGTTTGTCTTTTATACAGATTTGAAACAACCTCAAGCACGCTTTAACCGAGTAAGCTACCTTGGCAACTAAACAAAGAAATTACTGTGATGTCTACCAGATCCTAGTCTGCCACGTGGTATGGACTACTGACTGTAAACTAGATTGGAGGAAGGAAGGAAGGAAGGAAGCCACAGCACAAGCAGCATCCACATGGAATTCAGCACTTGTTTGATTATGACTGGTCAGAAAACACTAGATTGACACACATTAGTGTGAAATTCCAAAAACAGAGTACCAAGTCCTTGCTCTGGCTCACCAGTAGACCTGCTTTACCACAACTGCAACAGTGTACTTCTTGGAATTTTCTGCATGTCTCAGAAACATGACTAAGAGTCTGGTTAAACACTTCAGACAGGATTTTTTTTTTCTGCGAGAGAGAAGTGCTTGGATTTAGAAGCAGAAAGCCTCTGAGTAGACAAACCTGTCAGCTCTGACTACACTGACAGAAGCTTTGGCTCCTGACTGATTAAGAAGAGTTTGACTTAAAGCATGGCTGAGTTACAAAGTTTTCCTTAATGATTCCAAACTCGATATCCTAAAATGGCTACACCTAATGAAATGTGCACTCAGACTTCAATTTGCATTGGTGAATGATGGCAACAATATGCGCATATATGTAATCATGCCTCTCAAAAACAGCATTCTTAATGAGGATCTGAGGTTACCAATAACTCCTAATTTGCCAGTGTTAATGAGTGCGTGTCAGAGGACTTGGTGAAGCATTCTGTGGCATATGTATAAACATCCATGGAAAATGACTGCTGAGAAACAGTGTCAGCAAGTGCAGCAGGGCAGAGCGTGCTAGCTACGTGCCTCATGAGGAACACATTTCCACTTCACATAGATCTGACTACAGCACTGCCTCAGAAAATGATCAAGATGGTGCTTTTGCATGCTGCTATAGATGCTGAGGCAGTGGAATTTCGCAAACTACGATAACTCGGACTTTGTGCAGATTTATAAGACATGCCAAAAATAAGAGGGCCAATATTTATCATATTCTAGCTTCCTGTTTTGTGCACAGATAAAACTCATAAAGAGTACACAATAGCCAGAAAGGACAAAAGGACTGTGGATGACATCTGCACCACAGTAGAAGCACACATAAGCTCACACACCTCAGCAGATAATCCATTTTCATGCCCACTCACAGCAGGTATTAACAACGTAATTTGGCTAATTAAACAAAGCAGTATGTGTTTTTGTCTGCAGCTAATTGAGACCTGTCTGCTCATCCTGCCAGAGTCCAGCACGATAATCCCCTCTTTCGCTTCACATAGCCTCAGTTGCTAAGTCAACGACCAGTCTGCAAGCATATATTTATTTCTCGATTAGACAGGACTCTTGAGATGTGTCATGGAAGAGGTGGTAGGCAGGGTGACAGGCCTTCCCTGGCTCCCATAAAGCATCAGCAAGGCTGGACTGCCCAATATTTACGATCCTAAAAGCAATTTCGGGTTAACAATAAGGCTTCATTTTACGAGCGGCCGTAATCCCGCCAGTATGATTAAAACCATCCTCTGACTGGTGGGTGCCGTAAATCAGCATATATATTAAACCGATACCTTATTTACCATCGCCAGAAAACTTGTGCTACTATTAGCACAGCAACAGAATTGACAAAGAGAGAGACATGACATTATGCCGAAAATACTATTCTGCTATCTGTGGTGACTAGAGCTTGCAATAAATTAAAATATATTGCTCAATCTTTCCTGATTGGCCTGCAATATTCTGACCAAAAATCAGTCTGAGAGGTAATGTAGATGCTGGGAATATCAATATACTCTCAGAAACACTCACACAAAGCAATATCCTCAAATAATACGATATTAGCTGTTTACATGGAGTCTGATAAATAGTATACAATCTGACTGATCAGAATTGAAAACTTTCATGTAATCAACCCACACTAAATTTCTCTCTGACTCCATTTAACTGTCTATAATGAATTTTGGAGGATTCATTGGTGGATGATGCGAGGTTAGTGGATGATGTGAACCATATTTTTCTGCTGAGACTGACATTTAAGTTATAAAGTTAAGAACACAAGCACGATGACTGAAAGTGAATATGCTCAGCTAATATTAGCTACTTGCTACATTTTGACAGTCAATTGCTCTTTACAGCTCGACAGTCACGCTGTTAATGGTAGCATTAGCTGAGTCTCAAATGATGAACTATTTGTGTGAGGAAATTCAGGGAGATGTATTGTACTATTAATACTATTAAACAATGCATTAAACCACCAAAAAGTGTGGAAAGATGGGCACTTTTTCGCAGTCTTGTTTTACATAGCAGGAGAGACCTAGCCACCACGGAATACTGAGATTTCAATTTTGCTGAAAGGCTTAAAAGCACCAAGTTTCAAATTAAAAGCGAAAAAAGTTTAACATGGACAGTTTAAGTATGTGAAGTTGATTTGGCGCAGTTCAATGCGAGGTACTGCAAAGTAATTTGTCACTTCCACTACCCTACAAAAAACAAACATTATACACTCATATTACACACTCATGTTCTCCGTGAAAACATCTGCATGAACTCCATGAAATCATTTCACAGTCTTCTTGGAATTCAGTATTGCAAAGACTGATATCACTGCAACAATTAGCAAACAATATAGTGTCTATACTTAGAAAGACAGATAGAGACAGAGGGATGAAATATAAAGAATGTTGTGTTTCTCCATACATGCTGTAAATAGTAAAATAAAATCAACTGCACTAGGCCTCCAGTCTTCTTCTGTCATTTCTCCAGGACACCAGTAGCTGAAACATGTCCTACCATAAAATCATAAATATGATCAATGGGATGGTCCCAACAGTCTCTGTACCGCTCTGATAAGTAAAAGGATAGAGATGAGATCGAGAAGGACACAATTCATTTCCTCTCACCTGCCTGTTTGTCCCTCAGCCTCGTATGGTGATATGGAGCAAGTGCATGCAGCAGGATTACGGTTAAAACAAAGAAAAAAAAAGAACAAGAAAAATGTACTACTCCGATGAGATGAATATGTAACTCTAATATAAGAAATTGGAGAACATGAAGGCAGTTTACAAAAAGTCTTGGTATATAAGTTAAATATGAAAAAGATAAAAATGTGTTAGAAAAAATGCTGATGTCAGTATTAATGTCGATAGTTATTCTGAATATTAAAGAAATCTTTATGTTTAAAAATTACACATAAACCTTAATGAAAGTGAAGTGACGTGTGGCCAAGTGTGGTGACCCGTACTCAGAATTTGTGCTCTGCATTTAAACCATCCAAGTACACATACAGTAGTGAACACACACACCCCCAGAGCAGTGGGCAGCCATTTCTGCTGCGGCGCCTGGGGAGCAGTTGGGGGATTGGTGTCTCACCTCAGTCGTGGTATTGAGGGTGGCAGAGAGCGCTGGTCATTCACTCCCCCCACCTACAATCCCTGCCGGACCCGAGACCTTTGGGTTATAAGTCTGAGTCTCTAACCATTAGGCCACGACTGCCCCTGTGTAATATAATGTGTAATTCTGTTGCTGTTACCAGCTAGTAAGAGTAAAGTGGAACAAGTACATGTAATATTTGTGCATATTTATTATTTATAAAAGACATGTCTGGCCTTCAATTCTTACCTGGGTGATATAAAACCTAGCTTATGTATCACGCTAGGAGGAAGACATTCACTTCAAAGGAGACAATTCATTATATTAATTCAAAGCAATATTCATTATATTAAATTCATTGTACACTGTATATTCAAGACTAACTGTAAGTATTCTGAGTTCATTACCAAAATGATTTCAGACTTAGCCATGAATTTAATATCCTTCTAAACCACCCAGAACTCAACAAAGCAGTGGGCCACATCTCCCCATGCTGCTAATCCTTACTCTATCTCTTCAATCCTGGCCTCGAGAATCATTCTTATCCTGTTCTCTCTCGAACTCAGCCACACACTTGGTCTCCCACACACCCCCTCACACCTACACTTCCATCACCTAACACCACTCACACAAACACACACATCTCACTCTTCCTCTACCCTCTCGCTCTCATTCCTTGAGAACAAAAGATCAAGTGCAGCCTGCAGCCTGAGACATTAATCCCGCAGAAGCTGCAGGTGATTTCTTAGTTCTCCACAGGCATTAGCAGCCCTATCAGTGTGTCAGAGGTGGACGACTCCTTATGGAGCCAGATATATGGGACTGTAACCGAGAGCTTTTCTCTGCCGGAGAATAATTATATTCTTACAGACACCTCTATTATGCCATGGAGTCCCGCCATGGAGCATATTTAACCAATCAATGGCATTTAGTGCTTCAGTGGAACCATTATCTCCAAGAACCTGCCAGGTGATGATGATCTCTGAACAGGTGTTCAGCTACAATAAGGAGTAGGCCATATATTGACTACAGCTATTGTTCACTGACGCAGAGGAGCAAGACAGTTAGCTGTTCATAGACTGTGGTCAGATTTGTTCTGTTCACAGACAGAGGGAAGGAATTCTGCAAAGCCATACAGCAGTGTTGCACAAGATGCCAGTACTGAAATAGTACTGCGGCAACCCTTTTCTAAACACAGTTATTTAGTGAGTGTACTGATGAGCGTGAGAGTAAAACCGGGAATGTAGTTTGTTTACTTCAGCGAATGTGATGGGAATTGATCAATATAATGAAATTCCTCAATTGTTATTCTCAGGCAAGAGCTATCGAGTTGTGAGTGATGTGATGATATGATATGATATCAATATTGCTATACATTTGCTGAGTGTATGTAGAGAGTGTGAGTGAGAGTGGATATTGTCAGTATTGTCATTTGTAACACCAGCTATCTCCACTGTTAGCTGATTAGACACAGCTTTATCATTTTTCTCCAGGCATTTCACTTTTCCTCTTTTCATTCTGAATGAATTTATTATAAATTTAAAAAAAAAAAAGTTGATTAATTCAATCGTAATGAAAATTTAGCAAAATCTCTCAAACCAAATTTGTTGCTCAAGATAAATTCTTAAATCTGAATTAAAACTTAGCGAATGCCTCGAAACAAACTGGTTTCTCAAAACAAATTCTCAAATCTGATTGGTCAGAAGATGTCAATTCATTTTCTATCATAGCTGCTTTCACAGTTCAATGGAAGGCAAATCACAGGTTTATATGAATGCGCTCGTTCTAATGCATTAGCGTATCTATAGTAACAGCTCATTCACAGGGACTTGTATGGCGGATACTCGACATGGAGTGCGTGATTATTGCTATGGTGAGGTTTTCTGTGAGGAGAAGTTTATTTAGCATTTTTGGAAGGACTCTCCAGCGTCAGAGCTTTTCTAACAGTCAGAGGTAAAGCTGTAACTTTAGGTTTTCCAGCATGGGAAGATCTTCATGACAGAGAACTTTGCATTTTTTTATTATTATTCACTTCAAGATGGAGAAATAACTGTTTATAGCTGACATAATGTCAGTGAAAACAGGGAATAGCTTGTCT
Organism: Pangasius macronema; assembly: GCA_037577455.1. Classification (NCBI taxonomy): domain Eukaryota; kingdom Metazoa; phylum Chordata; class Actinopteri; order Siluriformes; family Pangasiidae; genus Pangasius; species Pangasius macronema. The sequence continues at coordinate 20,558,465 of CM074951.1, read as the reverse complement.
TGTGGACGTTCCACAATATTAAATAAACAGATAAAAAGTATGACACCATTCTATACTAAAAAAATATGGTACAGTCAGCAAACTGCTGTGGTATAAGAAGAATAAAACACTGACATCCTGCTATTTGAAAATGAGCACCACTGGGTTGGTAATAGTAACTCCACTTTAGCTATCTGGTTATAGTATTTAGTTATCTGGTTATAGTCTATAATCTGGTTATTTTCCCAATACTCATTATTGTCCTCTCATTTAGTCCTTACATACGAACCATCAAAATTTCTCTGCAAACTTATATATTAATTAATTTGATCCTAAATTGATGCCTTGCATGTTTAAATTTCTGTTTGCTGTCATAAATTTTAAATCCATATAACATAATTATAGTATAATTTTAGTTTCAGTGCTGTGGTACTTATCGTGGTACTGCGACGACATTTTGTTATAATGACAACACCGCCAGCATACACGGGACATTTTTGGCTCCTCAGGTCTTCTCAGGCTCAGCTCTTCATGTTAACCTGACGGGAATGATGGATTCACTGAGCTCAGGTGACATTGCTCACCTGGAGCAGAGTCACATTAATATGCATGAGACAGAAGGCAGCATCACTTGCACACACACGCACACACACACACACACTCGCACGCACACACGGTTCAGTCCCAGTTTGAGCTGAGAGGATGACAGGGCCCTCAGGGACTTAATGAGTACAGTTAAAGGTGAAAGAGGCACATTAATGGAATATTTAAAGTCTTATCAGGACTTATAATGATAATAGCAGAAGCATCACATGATCCCAGCTGCAGAAACTGCTGAACAGATATTTTTCTTGCACTGCATATTCCATTTTTTTCCTTCGTGTGGAAAAAACGCGTCTGTCTGCACGTATTTTGGTGTGAGTTTTGTGTGTGTGTGTGTGTGTGTGTGTGTGTGTGTGTTCATTCTCCACACGTGGAAACCTAGGTTGAACAGAGAGACGGTAAATGCCTGATTAATAATGAATGAGGGAGACGGAGAAGTGGTTGGAGAGACATCAGTGCACTCCCATGACTGTCACACTCACACACTTTCCAACCATAACACCATCAAAGCCATCCTCCATGTTGGCTAGAGATGATCCACCATGGAGTGTTACCATGGTGACGGGAGTACAACCACTTGTGTCTATGGAGTGCAACCGTGTCCCCCGGTGTTACTAAAAGTATCCTTCTGTTATTCAACATGTGAAAAACAATATTCCTCCAGGTGCTAGAACAACGGTTCTTCAAGGGTTCTTTGGATATTTAAGGGTTTTGCCCAAAGAGGTTCTCTAAAAGGGAACCTCTTTATTGTAGGGACAAAGTGAAACCTATTTAGATAGATTTAATCTATTTTTCTAAGAGTGTAACATGAGTGAATTTGGTGGATGTCAAAAGCTTGGGCAAACCTGCTCCTGGGAGGGGTTTCTACATTTTTACTACTTCAGAATAATAATGAAAACATTAACACTATGAAATAACACATACAGGATTATATAGTGACTAGAAAAAAAGTAATTCAAATTTACACAAATGCACATTGTACACACACGCACACACACACACACACACACTACAGTGTAAACCCATATGAGGATGGGTTCTCTGTTGAGTCCGGTTCCTCTCAAGGNCCTGCTTGCTCATCAGAGACGTCACACACACACTTCACTATACTTTTGTTTGTGTAAAGCTGCTTTGAGACAATGACTTTTGTAAAAAAGCGCTATACAAATAAAAATGAATTGAATTGAATTGAATTCATTCATTCATCTTCAGTGACTGCTTTATCCTACTCAAGGCCACAACGGATCAGGAGCTTACAAGAAACGCCGGGTGTGAGATGGGTATACACCCTGTATGGGACATCGGTTCATCACAGGGCACCATGCACACAACACAATTACATACTCACTCATTCCTAGGGGCAACGTAGAGTTAGCATTTCACTTACTGGCATGTTTTTTGGGAGGTGAGAGAAAAGTAGGCAACCTGGAAGACAGGAACCCAAGCTTAGGATCAAATGGAGAACCCTGAAGCTGTGAAGCAACAACACTATCCACTGCATCACCATGTGTTCACATAAAACTACATTATTTTTTAAAGTATTCATTGTAATCCTTTGCAAGCTCTTGGCATCTTCTCAACCAGCTTCATGAGGGAGATTGACCCAGGAGGTTTTTCTTAAAGTTCCCAAAGGACATGTTGGCCGCTTTTCCTAAAGTTCTAAAAGAAAACTACTTGTTCATGGAAAGAATTAAATTTTAAGTAAAAAAAAAAATACAACACTGACTCCTTGTCCTGGAAATTATTGGTGGGCCATACCATATATTTTTAAGTACAGAGTCTGTGTCATGAAAATATCAGATTTGGCTCTGACAGTTAAAAAATGTGAGAAGAATGTGAGAAGAATATCACAAAAAGTGTTGTGACATAAAAATCACTGACCCCACCTTTAATTTGTGAAGCATCAAAAATACTCCAGCTGCATTATAAATGGTTGTCATAACAACTTGTAGTCTTAAAAGACAGCTCACATGGACTGTCTGATGAAACCATTTTTTCCCTCAGCTATTCAAACGGCTTGACACTAAGAATGCGAAACAGGTAAGTAAAAAAAAAAAGAAAGAAAAGAAAAAGCTCGGAATTATTCTTAGCACATCTCAGCCTGTCTTACACACGGAGAAATGTTCAGAGATATACATCATATTCAGTCTATCCGTGTTTGCAGCTATACTCATCTCCGTCCATGTGAAATGATAAAGACAGAGACGTCCACGACTTGCCTTCACCGTGTCCACACACTGTTGACAGTATAACCTCCTTTCCATCCTGACTGCATAAACTCCCCATTCTATTCGCCTGTAATATCGAGTGGTATGATACGGCCCAACACAACGTAGAGTTACTATTACCACCCCAAAGCTGATTATTTTCCTATAACCGCAAATCCAGAAGTGTTTTAAAATTTATTAAAGAACAACACATTGTCTGTTTATAGATGAGAAAGATCCCTAAAACAACATAGCTCTCGTTATCACTTACGTTATAGCAGCTATAAACCTATAAAGTCTTCCATCACCAGCCTCTTTTTCTGTGATTTTCTTATTTTATTTTATTTCTGATTTTTCTTAACTTATAACAATACAAGGAGAAAATGGAGGCAAGTAAATGGCAGGATTCAGAGGTGCTTTGTGTTTGGCTGCGAGCAGAATAAAGGGCACTTTAACTCGTGCCACGGAGAGTGCTATGTGTGTGTGGTGGAAAGGGAGCTAGCAGCTCTTTGGTGGAGACGGAGGTATGGAAATGCAGGGCTTTTAGAGCACATAGAGGAGGAAAACCAGCCTATCAATCATTTAACACTAGGATAGGAGAGGAATGCACATGCCTTCAAATGTCGCTTGTGGCAGTGACCTGATATCCAGTTAGTGGCACATGAGACTGAATATCATATCAAACACACTCCACTATTTCAAGATTCATCTATCAGAGTGTCGACAAATGAGATGGAGTTAACCCTTTACATCTGAGGTAGGAAACGGCTGTTCCTGGCTTTAAATCTACTTTTTATTTCTATTTTAGCAACATCATCTCTTAATGCATCATCATTTTATTCCCAAATCATAATATACAGTGTTACTCTTCACGCTTCAGCCACTTCTTAAAGCTCCTTTGATCAAACATGTGAAGAACAAGGCCTGATGTTACTGCAAGTGTATAATCCTCAGTCCATTTAGGCTGAAAAGATTCTGAAGAGGATGTTCACCTTTTGGTTCTTTTCACCATCTTGTATCTAAAGTTAATATACACTGCTATGAGCTGATCTGTTAGTAATTGAGTTGTTAGTTCAGGTAATTATGCTTATTTTTTCAGGGATCATGGAAAAAAAATCTCGGATCTTGTTACAACAGAGTTAGCTCCCGGCTAATTTACATCTTCAGTCAAGCCTGGAAATGACCCAAGCTCTGTGATATATCCAATAAAAATGCAAACAAGGCTCTCTGATTTATACGGTATAACTGTTTTAAATGATATTTTGTTATTCATATCTGTAATCTCTCTAGCTCTACCTCTTAAGGAGATTTAAAGTGTTGTTTAAAATAGATCACAATGGCTTTTTTTATTTATATTGAGTTGTTGTCTAATATTGGTGAGCCACAGGCAATCATGATATGTATAAAAAATGTATTAAAAAAAGAGCCAACATCATAAGATCTAAAGATTCAAGTGAAAAGGCAGGCCATGATCTCTCCTGTTTTCACTGCTTCACAGAAATATAACAGACTTCTTGTTGATTCTTCAAAAAACATTCTAGTAGGGTGTTTGTCTATTTGGGAAATAGCAGCACACTAACCTCAGTCGAATTCAAAATGATTTTTGCTGCTTGTATTTTATAGGTTTCCTGTATGGAGCTTGCTTTACTGTGCTTTCATGCTCCTGAGAATTATGCTGTGAATTGCCCCAAAAAAGCGTAATAATAAGCACAAACCTTTATAATTATTTCAAATGCTGGTCAAGATAAACAAGTTACATAATTCATTTAAACCTCTCAGGTGTAATAACTCAATTTGTCAAGGCATATTAATCCATAGACTTTCCCTCCATTTCATTTCTTACTGATGTGTCTTCTTCATGGCTATCGCTCATGTCCTCACTCTTGTGATGGCTGTCTGAGGAGCGTGAGTTTCTCTTGTGATTGGCGTCAGTCCCCTCTGCCTGCCTCTCTCCATCTATACATGAAACAAGAAGAACAAGGTTTATCTTTAAAAGCAGTTGCAACATTAACAGCTTAATGTATTACACATATTATAATGTAATGCATATTTTATATATAAGGCCCCTATATATATATACATATATACATATATATATTACAGTGACAGTAAACAGCTGTAAAACGATGACAGGGAAGAAATGTTTCATCTCATTTAATCTCAGGAAATGCACTAAGGGCAAACTCATTAATTTCATTTTCTCATTTGTGAGTTACAAGAATAAGAGACAGTAGTATAAATCTAAACAGTAGTTATAAATATTAGCAAACATTAAATGTCAGCATAAATATGTCAAGTAAAACATTTATAACCATACACAACTAAGCTCAAGTTTAATACATTAATATAACAGAATGCAAACTGTAATAATGTCCAATAACGCCTCCAAAGGCATAAAGTATGTTTCCCAGAATAAGAATAAAACTTCTAAATCTTAATATTTGCTGAAATGTTTATGATACATGTCGTAAAATGGGATCTTAAGCTACAGTGCAGCCTGGTCAGATCTGAAGTAATATCCAGGAACAGATACAGTACGGACTCTGTCAGGAATGCTGATCTTTAGAATTCCTGCTGATGTATCACTTTATATAATATGATATTAAACAATCTGCATCCTGCTTTTGTGTATCCTGTCTTAACCTCAAAATGAAAGTCATTTATGAAACATGTCTCTAAATACAGCAGACGTTACAGGAACTCAGTGTTCTATCACCTGAGTGTTACAGGCTCTGGGCCACTGACCCACTCCAGATGGATTATAGGATTTGCCTGTATAGTCTTCCATTAGACATCAGACCAAAAGCTCACAGGGAACTTGGCACAGAGAAAAGGACAGAGCAACCTACAGTGAGGAGCATTAACCTCAGCGGAAGGATGATGTACTAGTTTTAGTATCAGAACTCAAACTACTAAAGGAAGCACAAGAGAATTTATAAAAGAGAATAAAATAAAGTGCGGGGCTTTTTAATGTTAGAAAGTGCCTCTGGAGGTGTGCATAGGGGTATAAAATAACTGTGAAATACTTGAATATTTTTTTTAAGATAATAAAACAAAGAGCAAGAAGCATCTCTAAACTTTGTATCCTTATGAACAATGCAATGATTTATGAATATGCAAAAAATAATAGTTTTTTAATCAATTAAAAACCTAACTCCCCTTTTATGCACAATACCTAAAATCAAGCAGATATGAGCCAAGAGCTTTAAACATGAGAATGGGGAAAAATGGGATCTCAGTGATTTTGACTGTAGCCTGGTAGCCTGTGCCAGATGGGCTGGTTTGAGTATTTCCCGAACTGCTGATCTCAGATCAGATCAGATCAGATTCACATGCTTCTCCTGGGATATGAGTGATCCTGACTACTTCTGCTCTCCGGACCTGCCTGATCCAGCCTGATGCCCTACTTCTGGTTGGAGTTCACATGGAAACCACTTGCTACTGCTGAAGATGGCCCCACACACACAGCCTAAAGATACATGAGATTACTGTAGATGATACCACTTAGAAACCATGAAGATGGCTTTGGACTTCAATTGATACAAACAGTTTTGCTACAATGGCCTAGGACTACTGTACAATTGCTATGATAGCTTTAGAACTGCCACGAACAGTTTTGTACACAAGTCTCTCAGTGAACAGTTGATAACTTCAGCAAAATAGACTACATGTCTACTTTAATGAATTTCCTGGTTACATAATGGATTTGGTCATTGAGTACACAGCTATAGAAGTGAATGATTTATAATCGCACTATCTGGTGGCACCCAGATGAGGATGGGTTCCCTGAGTCTGGTTCCTCGCAAGGTTTCTTCCTCATATCATCTCAGGGAGTTTTTCCTTGCCACCGTCGCCTCTGGCTTGCTCATTAGGGATAAATTTCTAAATTTAAAATTTATATCCGGAATTTATATATTTCTGTAAAGCTGCTTTGTGACAATATCCATTGTTAAATGTGCTATACAAGTAAAATTGAATTGAATTGAACTGAACAGTCTATAGAGTTTATACATAATGGTGTGAAAAACAAACAAACAAAAAAATACATCCAGTGAGCTGCTCTTTTGTGGGACAAAATGCCTTGTTGATAAGGGAGAATAGCCAGACAGGTTCCAATTGATAAGAAGGCTACAGAAAGTCAAACTTCCACTCTTTACAACCACAGCGCGCAGAAAGGCATTTCAGAACACACAACACATCGGACTTTAATGCAGATCGGCTACAGATTCCACTCCTGTCAGCCAAGAACAGGAATCTGAGGCTACATTGTGCACTGGCTCACCAAAACTGTGGCATGCAGATGGTAGCTTCATAATTTGGAGTCAACAGCATGAATCCATAGACTCAAACTGCCTTGTGTCAACAGTTCAGGCTGGTGGTGGTGGTGTAACGGTGTGGGGAACGTGTTCTTGGCACACTTTGGAGCCCATAATACCAACAGAGCATCATTTGAAGGCCACAGCCTATCTGAATATTGTTGGTGAACATGTATGTCCCTTTATCGTTCCACAAATTGTAGAATCATACATTATCACAACACACAGGTTCAAGCTATTGAGCCTATTTTTTAAAATGAAAATAAGTTCATACATAATGCTCCCTGGCTGGTTTTATACCAAAACAGTAAGAAAGTCTGTTTTAATGAAAAATATGAAAATGACATTTTCAAGGCAAGTCTTCAAATGCTATTAATTTTGTCAGCGCACATCAAACACATTTAAATTTGTCAGGTATATTTCACAGTTCACCGAAAATCTGAGTCATAATTAACATTAAAAATTAGCAAAAAAAAAAAATATCATGAGAATCTATCATTTTCGTTTTAACAAACACTACTACTGGGAATAGCTTAACGGCTCTCCCTTGTTCACTCCCTCCTCCACAGACACACATACACACGCAACAGGCGACTGAAAGCAGCTAAAACAGGAGAGAAAAAAAATCAATATATGGGTCTGCCTAGAGAAAAACCAGCCATTAAAACATAATGAGGCGTTATGGTTTTCTGGATATGTGCGCTAAATGCAGGCTGAGTGAGTTTATGAGCATACACCATCATCCAGCAGAGAGAGAATCTTCGTGCTGCAGCATGACAAAAATGCACGTACTGACCTCCAATATAGTTTTCATCTCAATCGATACCATGGTAAAGCTTATCATCCAAGACCAGATGAAATAAGAGCCTTTCTCTAAAAGTCTCCTGTGTGATTTTAAGATCCGGAGATTGATTCAGAACTTATCAATTTTGTATGCTATTCAAAATATAATACTAAGAAAACAAATATGTCATGTGATATAGCAGGATGAGACACAGTTATGTTCAATGTCTTGATTTCCTTCATCCGGCACTTCAACCTTTAACACGATCATTGCTTTCCAGTCAGAAACCAGCCGCCTAGAACCCACACTCCCGGAGTAAAGGCTGTCCCTTTACAGGGACTAACGTCCTTACTTATGGTCGGATTTGATGATAGCATGCACAGCCACTTATTGACTTTTTTCTCTTTGGAGGCAATCCCAAATTCCTCTTCAGCACACCAGAGTTTCTTTAAACTTTTAACAAAGATGGCAGACTCCAGCTGAGGAACAGGCTACTTTTACAAATTAAATTACGAAGTAAATTAATTTTCTCAAGCAGCCTAATAGTCATTTTTTGTGTTCACAGCTTGACAGTCATTCTGTGGTTAAAACTGATTAGCTAATGAGGCACAACCTCACACAAATGAGCCACAGCCAAGGTCCAGGCTGAAGGGAAGGAGACCCTTACTGCCCTGAAGTAAATTACTTCTTCAAAATAAAAATCAGGCCATTAAAACATGGCTAGAATGAAGTAAACTGAATATTGCATAACTAAGCTGTAACTTAGCCAAACTGTAAATAGCAAAAAGAAATTATGTAACAACACAAATTTTTAATAAAATGTTTTTCTTCCAGTAACCAACTTTCACCTAATGTTAATGTTAGCTACCTCACAATGTTAGACTGATAACGCACAATAACTAAAATATCAACAAGCTATCTAGCACTAGCTACGTTACACTATAAGTTACACTATATGGCCAAATGTCTGTGGACACCTGACCATCACCCTCACATGTGCTTTCCGAACATCCCATTCCAGATTTAGTCCTCCTTTCCTGTTATAATAACCTCCACTCTTCTGCGAAGGCTTCCCACTAGATTCTGGAGCATTGCTTTGGGGATTTATCATTCAGCCACAAGAGCATTAGGGAAGTTTGGGGAAGGCCGACATATGGATGTGATGGTCAGGTGTCCACATACTTTTGGCCATATAGTGTATCGAACATGAATGCTAAGCTAATGTAAGCCAAGTGAGGTAACTCACTTAAATTGCTAGCTAATAGCTAGCTAACAAGCATGAACCCAAACACCAACTTAAAAGTTTAGCATACTTAGGGACTTTAGCATACTTTCTATAAAAGTTATGTAATGTATCTAATACATAAACCTTTTTATAAAACTTAACATTGAAAGAATCAATTCTTTTGCACTCATTTGTTTTTAAACATTGGACATTTATACTGTTAAATTGCTAGTTAGAATTGGTTAGAAACCTATCCAAACTATTTAGTGAAAAGTAGTTGTCATTTTCAACACTAAAAAAATTAGCTGCTAATTCAGAATCCATCCTCTGGTAATCAGAAAAAGATCTGCGAGCTATAGTGAATAAACAGATGTCGCATGCGCAGCATGCTAAAAGATATGGCATATGACGACGATGAAGAAATGTCTCCTGAGGTTACTTTTGGTTCAAAATTCTGCCCAAGGGAGACAGACAGCATTGAAGGATGTTCCTTCACAAGCAGCTGCTTCCAGAATAAAGCACAGCTACTATAAACGTTGTCATATTGCTTTGCTCGCTCCTTCTTTTGAATGCTGGGTCGTGTCTAATGATATATAATGAATAATGACGTGTTGGATGTCACAGTGAGTATGTTGGAGCAGCTGCTGCAACAGCAGTGTGGATTAAATAAGAACAGCACAGGAGGATGAATTCCTCATGGCCTTCTACCATTTACACAACTCAGCTCCACTCAAATATGCATGAACCGCAGAGTGCATGTGAAAGTGCTTTCTTTTTAACACAAGACATGTTAAAAGTTTGCGTGCACTCCTTTCTCTCACAACACGTGTAAATGCTGGAAATTAACAGCTGACCCCACAAGTGGAAAACACACACACACACACACACACACATATACACATATACACACATACACACCAGGAGATGACTTCTGTTTGAAACTGTGTGTCATCAAACCACGTAGAAAGTGCTTAGCGTGAGCAACCTCGAAACGAGCGGGAAGGCGACGAGAATGAAAAAGCCTTATCGTCTCCTCCAGAACATACTTCACTGAATCATAGTGCCAGCATCTGCGCCGGTTTGATAACTATTGTCAGATGTTGGCACTTAGTGGGCAAAGCGGATAAATAATAAAAGCCTGAAGCTGCAAGTGTTGTCACATAATCTAGCAGATCGTGCAGTCAAGTCCCACATAAGGATGTGCTTTCTGACTGCGTACAGCACCGATGGAGCGTTTTGAAGCTGATGTTTTTCAAGGCACACCTCTGTCGAGAGAGCTGATGGGCAGAGAGGCTGAGTGGGATTGGGGTGTGGTGAATGACCACGATGAGTCTCTCACTGAGATCAGCTGTTACAGGCTTAATGAAATAATTAAGACGCAGTCAGAAGGTTAATGAGAGCCAATCAACAATTTCACCCCTGAAGAGAATGATGGACAGAGAGAGAGAGAGAGAGAGAGAGAGAGAGAGGCAGTGTGAGTGTGTCGGAGCAACCACATGAAGCCAAGGCAGTGATTTGAGCAGGGATCGCTGATATTTTATAAAACAGATAAAAAAAAAAAAGTATTTCTGGTCATTTCTTACCTAAAGAAGCTACAAATATTAATATACAAAGCTACAAAGACTACAATGTTCTATACTACAGAATATATGCAAAGTAGAACCCACAAATAGCATTTACTAAGCACCAATACTGCATGACATTTAATGCACAGAGCTACAGGTTGTCAGTGCAGAAATGTGCGATCATGTGAAAAGGTGCCCTTTAAATAATTCAGGCGATTTCATTTCATCTACCAAAACCTTACAGGATGCATTTCAGACAAGACCGTTCATTTCTAGTGAAGTGACTTTGACTTTGTGGCCAAGTATGGTGACCAATACTCAGAATTTGTGCTCTGCATTTAACCCATCCAAGTGCGCACACACACCGTAGTGAACACACCCATGAACACACACTCGGAGCAGTCGGCAGCCATTTTAGCTGCGGTGCCCGGGGAGCAGTTGGGGGATCGGTGCCTTGCTCAAGGGTCTCACCTCAGTCGTGNGAACCCACGACCTTCAGGTTCACCTTCGGGTTACAAGTCCGACTCTCAGACCATTAGGCCACGACTGCCCCCAGTCTAGGACATCAAATCATTACCCAAGGGTTACACTATCATTACTGGTTACACTATGAAAAACGTTCCATCTAACACCCTAAAAGAGCTCATTTCCCTTCCAACAAATGTTACGAGTGAACTACAGCCTTTAACACAACCCAAAAAATCCATAAGGAACCCTTATTTTAATAATATACACAATAACGCTCACTTTCTAATCAGTATATTATTCATTAATTTGTCCATTTCAGTCATTAATTCGCTCTTACCTAAAGCTGCATTCAAATGAATTACCTAAAGACTTTAGTATTCAGTGCATTGAGGTATTAATGAGCCTCTAATTTTATACTGACACAGACACAGTGAAAGGCATGAGCAGAAGCGCTACACTGTGTGATCGTATCATGTAAAACCCAGAAGGTGAAAACTGGCAAGTTTGCAAACGAAAAAAGCTTTCCAAGCAGGCAATATGGTAATTTCTGCACAAACATACGCAAAATTTACTTTGCCACAAAAATGTTTTTTATGACCTATATTTAGGTCAGTTTTAATTTTCTAGGTGACCCTATATCTATCTTTAACTCGTCTTTTCAGTTTAGCCTCTACAAAGCAAGGCCAAGTCCAAAATGGTGTCCAGTTATCTATTTGTGCTCACTACATAGGGTATGACATAGCTATGAATACTGCTTTAGAATGTACACTATGTGTACTACATTAGACAACAGAACATGGGATCTTAAATATTTGCCTTTAGGAAGTAAATAAGTATATAAGTAAGCAAATATTGTGTGCAGTCTTGCTTTTCATCTCCAGAATCAGGCTGCATTGCACCACTGTGCACAGATAAGTGGTTTTCGTACCATTGGCCTCCAAACACTGCTAAACTCGTGTGTGTGCAGCTCTGCAGTTTTGCCCAGCCGTGGATAACACGGAGCAGCGGTGAGCTCCCAACAGCTCTTTAATGTCCTGTAATCTGGGTCAGAGGCAGTGGGCCAGGAGCCTGATCTCCCTCTATCCACACCACACACACACATACACACACATGTCTTGCAGCATCATTAGCACAGCCTAATGTACTGAACACTCAGCACCTATTTATCCCACTTTTGCTTTCTTTCTCCATATTTTCAAAAACAGTGTCTACACATGATAATAATGGTTAAGTCAATATTAACAGTGTGAACCAGTGAACAGTTTTGACAGTAATTGTAGTAACGCTATCCACACACAAACACCATCATTCTATATTTCATTTATCAACATGCTGAGGGGAAGGACAGAGGAGTAGCTTTGCAAATCTGCATGGCTTAAGTTTTGACCTTTTGCATTAGCAGATTAATTTAATGGAATCCTGTAATCAGATCAACTGAAGAGTTCAATAGAGGAGCGATTAGCCGCCCGTGAATGCTTTCACTCTGATACACGAATAAGCAAGTGAGTTGCGTGCTTTGCCAAATGGAGAGAGGCAAAGCTGCAGGTGGACTGTGTGAATGAGTGCGAAAGTGTGTGTGTGTGTGTGTGTGTGTGTGTGTGTGTGTGTGTGTGTGAGGAGTCTAGTGGCAGCGTTCATGCTGATATGTTTGAAATTACTCTGTCCGTAAAGGAGGAGCAGAGGAAAGAGAAGCAGGGAGAAATGCTTCTTGGTGCTACTCTGAAGCATCTCATCTGCTCTTGATCGTATCACATCACCACCCTCCATTCCAACTTATTTTTTCTCTTTTCCTCACTTATCTTCCCTCCCTAGTTCTTTCCTGTGACAGAGACATGATGACCTCACACCTCTCCAGCCTCATGGACAGCGATGGCAAACTGTTACCCAGGCAACCGGGCCAGCGAAAGAAAAAAAGTTCCATCACAGCCAAGAAATGCCAGCACCAGAAGTCGGCTTCTCACACACACACACACACACACACACACACACACACACACACACACACACACACAGACACACACACACATAAACACGCATGTTGGTCTTGCTAGCCTTCCATTGACAAAATTATTAATGCAGCTAAACCTAACCCTAACCTTAACCTCAGTAACAAGCAAAAAATGGGGATGACTGCATTACCAACAAGTCTAACTCTTCTCAAATACAAATATACTAAAATATTCTTCAAACAGGAAAGAAGCTACTGACCTTGCTGTGACCTTTACCCAGTTCCAGTTCCAAAATCGAATCAGTTCATCTGCAGGTTACATTGATAATTCCAATAAATCCTACAAACATTCAACCTGTCATTTTTGAGATATTGCTCTAATGACAATCTCAGACGAACGCAGGGATGGAAGGACGGACAGGCAGACAGGCAACACCCCCCACTTACTGTTGGAGGAATAAAAAGAAACCTTCTGTCTCTTTTCATTTTTTTTTAAATCAAACCTGCAGTTTTTTTGCTTGTTTGTTTTAAATCCATTTTCCTCATGGAGACCAGCCAATGTTCTCATCAACTCAAACTGTCACATATTCCTATTATTTGGTCCCCACCAACAGATAAAAGCCTGCACACACACACACACACACACACACACACACACACACACACACACGGTTTGTCAAATAAGAATTGCAATCCAATTGGATTTTCTTGATGATTTCAAATATTTATGAGCCAAGAATCTACTACATAGAGACACACTAGATGGTCCTATCACATAATCCACCAAAAGTGAAAACATTATTAATTATCATACCGGTTTCAGCTTGTTTGTTTGTAATGTTTCTTGTCAATGATATTTAGGTTATTTCAGACAGGAAGGCACTGAGTCATGTCAGAAACAGATGTTTGCGTAGCAGGATTTGCTGCCTTCTGATGTACTGTTATGTGGCCGATGTTTTAGGACAAGTCACTTCACTACCTAAGCCCTGACTTTTCAGCCACTGATTGATGAGGCAACATAGGCAGTAAGGCATCAAGGTAGCTGCCTTCCATCAACCCTTTAGCTACATTTAATGTTTATTACGCTGCCCGAGATCTACTTAATATTCCATCGTCCACTTATCTTCAATTAATTCATTTATTCATCATATCCTGGTCAGGGTCGTGGCAGAGCCTATCCCAAGAACATTGGGCATGGGATGTCTTGATACACCCTGGATGTGACACCAGGGCACCATGCACACACACACACACACACACACACACACACACACACACACACACACACACACACACACACATATGGGAGGAAACCCACACAGACATGAGAAGAGCATGCACAGACAGTAACCTGAGTTTAGGAAGGAACCAGGGAACTGGAACTGAGAGGCTGCTACTCTACCTACTGCTCCACCATGCCGCTACACTCCACACACTTATTCAAAAATACAGACTCTGGACCTAATGCATGTATTGTACTGTAGCACTATTCTTAGATAAAAATCTGCTGATAAATAAAGATTGCCATGCTTTGCTCTATGAACTAATGCATACAGTATTTATGGTTGTGTTTCTAGTTTGAAAAACGAATATCTTTATGTGTTTTCAGAGGATCCTATCTGAACTGTTGTGGCTAATACATCTTAGACAGTTTTATGTTTTACATGTACATTGGGCCTCATTTATCAAGCTGGATACCAGTGAATTTATTCAACATGTCGAACTCAATGCCTACACCACCACCAAGTCTAGTGCTTCTTGTTACTAATCTGTATGCCAAAAATACCCTTAAAATACTCTTCAAACATGAAGGAAGCTATTGAAAAAAAAGTATTTCAGACATTTGACCTTGCTGTGACCTTGACCCTGTTTGGATCAATTCCAAAAAAATTTGATCAGTTTATCAGCTGGTGACTAATAAATCCTACAACTATTCAACCACCCATTCTTGAGATATCATGCCAAAGTATAAAGTCTCCCACAGTCAGTGGCTGAGGCATGAAAAAAAACATTCACTGATGTAAATCCCGATTGATTGTCTTCAAACTGTTTAATTAAATGAGTTACTACGATTTTATATATGGATTACGTTGACAAGTTTAAAATCACTTATTTATTTTAATTCCACACACAAATTTAGTGAAAATTCTATCAAACTTAGTTGTTTCATATTACGACTTGAAAGAAAGCAATCCAAAATAAATCCATGAATAAAGACAAATAAGATCAGCTCTTTAAAACTAATAGCCCGCTATAACTAGAGGAAGAGTTAGTGTGTGTCTGCGGGAGCCGACGTGCTGCGATGGCTCAGCGGCATTACTGGAAGTTGTACTGCATGCTGCACGTAAGACGCAGTTTCAGCGTTTAAGCGTTTTACCTTTAATGGAGTTTTGTGCGCATCACTAAATGTAACTCAGCTGTGCCATAAAGCACTTTGCACATTAGGGTTGATTGGCATTTTTTGTAAACCGGGTGAGGATTCTTAGTTCGGTTTGGTGTGCAAGAACATTTTATACACACTTCACTAAAAGAATGATAAATGAGCCTCATTGATGTTACATACTGAGAACTCTTGCAGATATTTTTTAAGTAGCAATTCACTTTTAGCTTTGCTGCATCTGTCAGTGTGTAAATCCTTGAACCATTTGAAGCTGGATTTAAAATATGTGCTATATAAATCCTTGGCTCAGCTGGGCATGGATAAGTAGATCTAAAGGCAAAAGAAATGTGTAGTGTGAGTGTGTGGTACCAAATCCAAAACTACTTTTCACAGATTGTGAAGAGGAGTAAAAGGACAAACCTGATTTTCCTGCTCACTACCACGATGCTGTGCAATTAAAGTAAATATACGAGATGCACGTTTTTAATCATGACTTTTCAGATACAGACATATCTGTGCATGTATAGCCTCAGATCTGCTCAGCTTGCCTACATTTACATTTTGTACACAGTGCTAACAGCATACAGCTACTATGCTCTTAATGAGGTTTCTAAATGTAACATGGATTAATAGCCGCCACGTTTCAGAAGCTGATTATTCTGAACTGTTCTTGTTGTCTGTTTGTTCCTCTTTCGGCTGCTCCTGTTAGGGGTCGCCACAGCGAATCACTGGTCCACATATTTGATTTTACACAGTTTTTACGCCGGATGCCCTTCCAACCCTCCCCAATTTTATGTAGGTCTGAGAGCACACTGTTGCACACAACCCCAGTGGCTGGGATTGGTCACCTGGCCGAGAATCGAACCCAGGCCACAGCGGTGAGAGTGCTGCGGCCTAACCACTAGTCCACCAGGGACCTGAACTGTTCATGTTCTTGTTCATGTTCATGTTCATAATGTTCAGATTACAGATGTAAAAGTCCATCTACATGGGAATGTACGCAAATCAGTACTTATCCTAAAGTCAGTTATAAACATCAGTTCTTTGACAATGCGTTTGGCTGTTTTCAATAAATCATAAAAATGTGCTAATTACTTGCTTATTTCTGGAGCTCTTCTTCACAGGGCTGGGCAACATGGTAATAAGATATTGATTTCACAATAAAACTCACCCTGGTGCATTTTCCTGAACAGGACACTGTGAGTAATTTTATAACATGGACTGACACATTAATAACAGTAATTGGCAGCTTATAATTTTGTGCCATTTTTTTTCATTCCTTTTCCTGTATGTTTTTAAAAATAAATATATCCTTAAAATCACATATAATAGAATATGACATATGTGATCCATTAGTGTAACTAAACATTGCGTTACGTAGTGTATGGATTTTATTGTTACAGATCACTCATACTGAAAGCCATAAGCAAACAATTTCAAAAACAATTTTAATTTTTTAGCATAGGAAAATAGACATTCCAAACATTATCTTACCAATAAACTGAACATATATATATATATATATTTTTTTTTTTACACAGTTTTAAATTGCATATGTTCATCTTACTAAGGAGGATGTTACACTTTTTTGTCAGAAGCATGGAAAAACAGTTTACTTTAAACACTGATCCATATTTAATTATAAGAGCAGTACTAGAGCTCCCAACATGATGGTAATACTTTAAGGCATTCAGTATAACGTCAGTATAATCTAATTGAGAGTGAGAAAATATTTTTTTAATGGATAGTGCCGCAAGACACCCCAAAATAATTCAACTATCCACTTACTAATAAAAAGCCATTTAAGAAATATATACTATTAAACAATATAACCAAAAGGTGTTCAGTGTTCTTATTCCATAACACTAAACTAATTATAAGTTCCTTCACAGTTCTTATAAAATAAAAATTAAAAACATGGTGACAATGTTAAATGAGGTAGTATAAAGTATAAGTTTTGATGCCTGATCAGGTATCACCTAACCCTTTCACCCTCAGTCATCTCCCAAAGCCCCAAGTTCAACACTTTAAGGCACGGGAGCTGCGTTATCCGCTCCAGGCCCCGTTTGGTGATTTTGGTGCAGCCGTACAGATCGATGCCGGTCAGCTGAGTCAGGTGGTCAGCAATGAGCTCCAGGCCCTTGTCTGTGATGCGCACGCACTGTCCAATGTTCAGCGTTTTCAGCTTGTGCATCTGTCGCACCATCCTGTTGATTCCATCGTCACTGATGTGACACGAGCACAGTGAGAGCGACTTGAGCTGATAAAGTCCTTGGGCGATGTAAGCCAAGCTCTGGTCTCCCACTTTGTCGCAGAAGGACACGTCCAACCCGAACAGCCGGAGCGAGCCCATGGACAGGTGCATGATCCCTGTGTCACTGATGTTGTCACACGAGCGCAGGTTCAGAGTCCACAGCTGGGTCATGTGCGACAGGTGAATCATTCCGGCATCTGAAATGCCGCCGCAGAAGCTCAGGTTCAGGACTTTGAGTTTGCTCAGGCCCTTTGAGATGTGCTTGAGTGACAAGTCGGTCAGTTTCTGACAGTCCTGTAGAGTGAGGTGCTCCAAACCGAGGCAACCTTCAGCGGCGCTGCGCGTCATGCCAGCCAGGTGACCAATGCCCACATCAGAGACGTGCCTGCAGCTGCGTAGATTCAGGCTCTTGAGCCTGTGCAAGCCCCATGCGATAAGGAGCAAGCCAGTGTTGGTGATGTTACTGCATCCACCAAGCTCCAGAAACTCCAGGTTCTTTAGATACTGTGCAATTCGGCCAAGGCTGGAGTCTGTAATCTGCTTACAGAGGCTGAGGTTCAGGATCTTCAGGCAAGGAATGTCCTGCACAAATGCATGTCCGAGTCCGTTGTCTGTCAGATTGTAGCATCCGCTCAGGTTAAGGCTCTCGATGTTCGGCATGCCCTGAATGACATAGCTGAGGCTGCGTCTGAGACTCAGGATCTGCACTTTTTTAATCCCTCGGCTCTGAAGGCTCGGGAATAAGGACGGGTTTGCTCTCCTCAGGTGGAGTTTGGCTTCGACTCCTCTCCACACTGATTTGTGGTAGGATGCGTCTCTCCAGGCTGCACACACCTGCGCAACCCTGCCTTTACCTTTCACGTCCAGGTAGCTGAAGATCATCGCTAAAATCTCCGGGAAAAGGCTTGAGATGTGGGTCTCCATTTCACCGCTCCACCAGACTCCGGCTCTACACCGCTTTACCGAGATTAGCCAACTGGCTAAGCTAAACAAGCTAGCTAGCTAGCATTTAAAATTCAGCTAAATCAATCAGCTCCTTCTGGCAACACTTAGAGATCAGAAAACACACATTCTGGCGCAAGTGGAGGCACAAAGAACTACTATCGCGAGATTATAAACGAGCTTGTTATTTTGATTTCTTGTTTGTATGAACGTGTGTATACAGTCTCTGCTAGTCTAACAGGCTAAGCTAACAAACAGGCTAGCGTCAACACACCGCTTTTGTATGGCCCAGTCTTTGTTTCCTAAAGTCCAGCTTGTGATTTAAAAAAATAAATCATAAAACAATTCTTCTGTTACAACAAACGTCCACGGACATTTTCACTCTCAGACTTTAACTCCGAATTTTAAAAATATGCTTTCTTTTAAAGCGATGCGGAATTAACACGGATACTTCCCGGCCATTCCCCTTAGCGCTGAGTCAAATCGGCACACCCTGCCTACACTAGTGCACTACGCTGAGTATGACATAATAGTTCCCATGCCCTATGTAGTGCACTTCTTGTTCAGTAGGTAGCCATTTGGGATTCGGCCTGTAAAACCTCACTTCCGGTGGCCTTCTTTTTTTAAACCTTACGGATTTTATTCAGTTTTTATTTTTTTTTAACTTAAGTGGATATATTACAAATAATTACAGGGAATTGAAAGTCTCAAATGTTTATTATATAAAAAAGCAGCAAACCCTACCTAATAATTTTAGCCAACATTGGTTTGGAGAGAAAAAAAAAGCACTAAAAGGGAACCGTGGCTCAGCACCTCGGCGCCGGTACAGTCCGCCCCCTGCTGGCGGCTTTACTACTGCGCCATGAAAAACGTAGTGTTTTTACTGCCAAAGCAATAACTTTAGTTACTAAGTATTATAACAAAGCAACAAAGAGATTATAATAAACCTAATTTCCACAGATTGTCAAAAATGACAAAGCTAGTTTAAAAACTTCCACTTTATCTACGAATCCTATTTTTTTTCTAAATGCTCAAGCAAAAAAAACAAAAACAAAAACACTGCATGTGTAAAAAATCCTATACAATTACATAACCATATAACCATATGACAACTTTATAAATATGTCCTAAAAACTTACAGAATCTTATGATAGAAATGGAACAATTAAATAATCTATTTACAATCAAAAACACAGTTCACATTTTCTCAAAAGCCATACAATTGAAACACAATTACTTTACTTACAAACTGAGGAAGTGTCCTCTATTATTTTCCTAATGTCTGTCAGGATATCACTAATCCTCCTTGTTATTTGGTGCTGTTAAGCAGCTCGATTCATACTGTGCCCATTTGGAAGCTGAAATATCTAATATTTATGGTTGAAAGAGCAGGAAAGATAATTCTTAAAATAGTTTGCATACCGAATAATACTAAATAGAATTGAATATTTATTCTAATGTTTATAATTTGCAAAAAAAAAAAAAAAAAAAAAATTGTAATGTGTCATGCCAGGAAAATAACTGTAGATATACAGATAAAAATCAATTACCTCAACTGAGCTGCAAATAATTTTTTTATCTAAAACATATCATATTGTCTCATATGCTGCATGATTGTTTTTACCCTTAATAATTTCTGCATTATTAAAAAAAAAAAAAAAAAACATAAAAATACAACAATTTTTACATGATTATGTTAAACATATACAATCACATGTTCTTGGACCGACATCTGAACTTTTCTCTTTTCACCATAAGAATGTTCATAGACTTTGCATCATTCATATTTTACCTGTAAGCTGCAGCAAAGATGAACTTTGATGTTAAACACCTAAACTGCACCGTACCTGGATGATGAAGGCACAAGCATAAAAGGAATGAAAATGCTGGGTGATTACATACTTCAGATTTGCAAGTTATTTATACTTTCATGGGGAATTGTTGAGGCAAATTAAATTCTCCTTCTGACGGCATGTACCTATAAAATGAGCTAAAAATCCAGAAAACACACATCCACAGGTGTTGTACAACTTACAAAAGTGTTTGATATAAAACATCCAACACAGTATCTTTTTTTCTGTTTTTTTTTTTTTTTTCTTCCAAATTGAGGTCTGGCCAACCACGGTCGATAAACAGTCATACAGTACAGAGTGTTATTCAACGAACACATCACTAGCTCTGTGTTTTATTTGTGAGGAGGCTGCCTAGAGAGTGAGCATTTCTAGACAGCATTTGTGCTCCTGAGATTAAAGACTAAAGACTGTCCCATTTGGAAAGCAGCTTGAGGACAGCTGTCTTCTCAGGTTTCTTATTTTGGGAAAAAAAATTAAAGAGGTGCTGTTCTCAGATCAGGCTCTCCCATTAATCACGTAGGCAACATGTGTGACGTGAAAATTTCAATATCAGCACATGCCTCATGTGTAGCGATTTAAATAAATCACACGGTTGAATCCAGTGCGTTACACAAGTCAGCTCGTCTTCCTGATGCTGCCAAAAGAGTCCGAGCGGCAGTGGGAAAAGTCGATGAATATCCCATCCTGATCGGAGTCGACAGAGTCTACGCCCTTCATGACAATGGTTTCTGGACTGGAGGAGCAGCTAGTGGGTGAAGACATGGCTTTATCCATCTCCGAGATGGATGTCTGAGTGTGTAAATGCCCCGCAGAGTTCTGGATAAAGATGGAAGGTAGGATGAGAGCAGGCTGTGCCGTGGCTCCACGCTTTGCTGTAGGTAAGGTGAGCTCGTGGTCCAGCGAGATCCTGGGGGTGGAGCTCGTTTCCACGCTGACGGAGAGGGAGAAGCCCTGCTGCTCCATACAGGAAGTGACCTCACAGGCTGAGTGGCGACGGATGCCCACGCTACCCACAGAGCCAACCTCTGTGTCGTACTCGGCCACAGGGGTGAGCATGGGGATGTTGTAGCTCTTGGAGCGCACCACTGGGTTGGTAGAGGGGATTTCAGCCGGTTTGGACCAGCACCACTGCAAACGATTTTCTGTGAACAGTGAAACATATGATATTGTCCTGATTGTCCTAACATCAATGAACAAGTAGATTTACAAGGAAGAAGAATTTGTCCTAGGAGTAAGGATATGCCAATAATCAGGTATATGATACCACAATATTCAATACACGCAACATTTTATTGGGGACCATTCTCAGTATTGACACTTCCTCTCAGGAGGATGCTGCCAAGATAGCTAGCATTTTTACGGTAGGTTGCCCCTGCTAAATAGGACATAGCTACGACAGATTTATGGACAGCACAAAAGTTATACCTAGAGCCAAATAAGGGTGTCTTCATACATTTTTTTTGTCAACCATCAGCGCACATTTTACATGTTAATCATTGTGTCATGATTACAATATGTAATCAAATAAGAATTTAAAAAGGCACTGAGTTGAAAAACGCTACGCTATCTTGATGAGGCAAGAGCTAGTCCTTTTTAAAAAGCATAATTCAGTTTTTCTTAGAAGCTGTGCAACTAAGAAATTGCAAGTAAACATATGTAATGAATGTAATGAATGCTTAAAGTTGTAAAGCAGTTGATAAAGTTGTAAAGTAGCTGAAAAGGGTCTGAAACATTCGGTTTCTTTGTTTTGGTAACAAAACTGCTAAATGAAACAGGTACATAGAAACTGTTAAAAAGTTAGGAACTTTCTCTGATTTAATATCAGCACACGCCTAATTTATGCTAAATCATCTCTCTTACCCATAGTGCACGAACAGTGGGTGGCGTCACAGTCATGTGAGCAGAGCCCATGCGTTCCCAGGTAAGGTGACACCACCTTCTGAATGAGCGACTCCAGCTTCAGGTACTCTTCCGTCACGCCTTGTGACTCGTGAACACCCTGCACATCATTCACCGCAAACACAATTAACAAGTGTGGAAAATGAACACAAATACACACATACACACACACACACACACACACACACACAGAGCCTGGGTTTTTATATGTGTTCTGTACCTGGAGGACCAGAAGCATCTGGACAATGGATGGAGGGACACGGGCACGCGGTCTGGACAGAGCTTCGTCCAGCTTCATGTTTAGCGTGATAGTGTTCCTGAAGAGCAGCAGCGCCAACTGCCGTACCGACGGCTCCTTCCCCTGATTCATACAATGTAACATCAATAACAGTAGTGTTCTGGTTTCTCCTGACAGTGAACCCAATCACTGACCTAACTACATATTATATGTTTTGCAGATTATTTTTTGTTCGTCTAGATTATATTGGTCCAGATAGCTCCATCATGAGTTCTGAGAACAATTTCACTGTGCTATAGAGGAGAGCCATACACAAAACACTTCTTAAGGCTGTATATCTTTTTCTGAGATAATACGATCATCTCAACCATTTTCATATGATTTCATGATTGATGATCTAATGTATGAAAGATATATTTAAATTAGCCAGTGATTAAATATGATATCATTTATAGATGTTACACAAATTGAATATCATTCAGTATTGTGTATTTAGCATTATTTTAACTGAAAAAAACCCCACCAACATTTGTAAGCTTTGAGGAGCCCGAGGCCATAACTTCTTCAGTGGGCCAGGTAAAAAGAAACACATGGAAGGGGGGACAGGAAAAGAAAACTCATCTAAACAGTCATCTAACAATTATTCTAAATGACAGTAATAAAAAAGAGACCATTTGGTATCAGATTTTATAAGACCGAGCTCGATACACACTGATCTGAATTGACACTGGTGCAAAGATTCGAATTTGTGCATCTTCATAGACTGTAGATGTAAATGCTTCCTTTGTCACGACTCAGTGGTTATTCTATTTGCTAAAAGAAAATGACTTTTATGGCAAACTCTATAGGCATGACTTGATTTCTCATTCTCTTAGTTAAGAACTGAGGCTAAACAATAGCTTACATAACTCTTATTAGCATAATAATTCAACAAGTATAAGACATAGTGCTTTACTGTGAACTACATATATATGAGAACTTTAGCACACTCTTACAAATACAAAATGCCAGAAATCGAGTGATACCATGGAAGAACAATATTTTTAGCTTTCTAACACATCATTGGTTGATTGATTTACATTGTTGGTGCCACAGACAACAACAACAACAAAAAACCTCACTGTAAATGTGACCATTATGCTGAAAGATCTTTGTGATGGAAAAGGATTGTTCAGTTTATTGTGGCAACAGCACAAAATGCTTAAAGAATCATGAACCGAAAGGTGCTTTAAGGACGCTCTAGGAAACCAAACTTTTTTTTTTTTTCCTACAGCTTTGCTCTAAAGAAACCTTCCGGCACCTTTGTGTGTTATGTATTCACTACCACGACTGTATGAAGTTTAAAAACCAGTGGGTGGTGCTGTAGCCTAGATCTCCAGGTTGGGTTATCTTATCTTCTGACAAAAAAGGGCAAATACATCTAGAAACGACTGGTAAACAACAGCACAAACCAAATGGGATGGAAAAGTAGTGGACACTGTGTGAAAGGACAGTGTAAATGGAGTGGATTAAGCTACCTGGACTGGGTGAAAGATGGCTTGTAGCATGGAGAGAACATCACAAAAGAAGAAGTCCCACGTCTCAGCCAGGGAGTCAAGTAATTTCTGACCTGTGAAAGAATTCACAGTTGTAGTCTGAGGACTGAGACCCTCAGTCTTATATTCACAACAATTTTATTTAGTGTGATTTAGTCATGAAGCATGGTGTCTCAACAGGGTTTGTTATTTTACCTTCATAGAATCTTATTTTGTCCCTCAGGATGACCATGCCTTTGGTCAGCAGCTGGTTCTGAAAGAGGAGGAAAAAACGAGAGAGGGAAAAAGAGGAAGAGAGATGTTTAATGGCTGCTTAATGAATCACTGTTTTGTGTCAACATAGACTTGCGTTTCATCAGGCTGCCTTACCTGCAGATACTCAGTAAAAAAAGAGCCCAGTTCAGTTTTCAGCAGCTGCCTGAAGAAAAAAAAATACCCACAAGATCAGTCTATTAATGAACTTCCTACCATGTTTAATATATGCATTATTATAAATTAGTACGACTCAGTTATCAGTTTTAAAAATTATGGTAAATACAGATAAAAATGTAGCAGTCATTCAGTAGTTGTTTGTAATATGTATACATTTATAGTTCATTCATTAATTATTTAATTCAAGTTATGAAACTTTATTCAAAGTTTCAATATTATTTATTATTATTTATTATATTTTGTATATTCTTCATTATATAAAACTCAGATTTTGGACTCAAAAAGTGCACAAAATTAAAGATTATTAGATATAATTTATCTGTAACATATACAATATTCCCCAGGATTCTCAAATATGATTGGTCGTAAGGTGCGGATTAATTTTATATAATGGCAGCTCTGATAGTAGTTCTGGCTGCAAGGTAAATCCCAGGTTTATGTTTATGTGCTTGTTCTAATTAACTTAATGATATTAAGTTACTGTTTCTATAGTAATAGCTACTTCACAGGGACTTGTATGGTGGATGCTTCACAAAAACAGCTTATTGAAGCACTCTTAGAATGTCGCTCAGCCAATCAAATTAGTGGCCCGGAACTAACTGTGTAAAATACGATATGTTACATACAGCTGTGTGCCAAAGTCTGCATACCTGTAGTATAACAGTGTTAATTTTTTACCAACTAGTATGTTAGATTGTACCGATATTCCTTCCTTATTATATGTTTTAAAAAAAAAAGTCAAACATATAAGACCCTGATACTGAAAATAGTATAGTTCAAATATTTGCATTACCATTTCTAAAGATTAACTACCTTTGGCCTATATCATAGCCTCTGAACAGTGTTTGGTTATGATATTAAGCTGAAATATTCGCCCCCACGTTGTTCCTGACCTTTTTGTTCTAACCTGTAACCCGTTTTTTGCCTTACGTTTCGAATTATTTTCTTGCTGCACTATACACCATATATGATTTCTACTTAAGTTAGAAATTATGCAGTGATATTTTATGTATAAAAGAATACCGCTGTGCCCTATAGTTGTATTTATAATCTATCCATTTAGGTATCGATAACAGAACTGTTATATAAAAACACAAGCTTCTGATCTGATAAGCAGTGGACTTGAATTAGGTAAAACTGAAGTGACTCACCTCACACCTTCATTGAGTGTGTAGAGCTCATTGTCAGCCAGTCCCTTCTTTTGGAAAACACCAATAACTGCATTGTGAATGCTGTGATAAAAAAGTACAAACACAGAGGAACAAAATCTATAAAAAAATCTATAATCTGAATGTAGAACTGAAACTACAATGACTGCTTAAATGCATTTCATTTAATAGTCCATAAGTGTATAGGTATAATTACATTGGCAATTAACCAAACTCAGAACATAAGCATCTTCTTTATAAAGACAGGCAGTGTAGATGAAGGTCACCTGTTCCATGTGGCATTTGGCCCAGATCCTCGCTCCTCTAGTGACGCCTTCTCATTCTTGCCCAGCTGACTCAGGTTCGGAGAGCTCACTAACCTCAGCCGGTACAAAGTCCTCATGGTCATATGAAAAAGAGAGAGAGAAACGGCACAGTTTGTCCCGAGCTGAGTCTGACAAAGCCAGGAGTAAACATGACTCAGGGTGGGTGTGGGAGGGGGAAGTGAAAGTAGAGGTTTTCACGCCAGAAGAACAGCTGGCCAGGAGTCAAGATCATCTTTCTTCAGAAGTCAATTTCCTTCCTCTTTACGTTTAATTCTATTAGTAGATTCATCACTTTAACATATATCAATCCACACACACATATCTAAAAAAAACACACACAGCCTTGTTATAAGATATGGGTAAGATAAGGTAATATAAAATTCAGTGCTCGCCATTCATACAAATGAGAAATTGATTGTATAAAATAAACATTACGCAAAATAATAATTCTCATAAGAACCAAACATTTTTTTAATATAGAACTAAATTTTAAATATACTTTTTAAAATGAATATTTTCTCTCAGAAATATGTAGTAAATAATGTGCAAAATTACTGACACCTCTAAGGAATATTTTAAATTAATACAAATTGTCATTCTTTAAAAAAATTATATTATTTGCTTTCAATCCCCAAGAACTCTGTTATTGCTTTTAACCATGCCAGGCTTCCCTTGGGTATAAATATGATGCTGCACACATGTAAAATCCCTTTGTTATCCATTAGCATGAAAAACCAAAGAACTTTCAACACAAAAGAGACAGATATTCTATTGACCTGCATAAATCAGGTAATGGATATAAACTACTTAAGTAGTTAAAATACCATTAAGCACAATCAGGGTCATAAAAAATGTTTCACAATTCTGAAACGGGAAATGGACCCATGTGTACATAGCGAGGTTTCTGAAAGAGGGGAAACAGGGCACAAAGATCACAGATTTTAGAACGGCACAGTTTATTTGATTCTTGTGGATTTCAAGTTTCAAAATCGACCGTTAAAAACCACTTTCACAACAATAAACTGTTGGGAAGCATTGCAAGATGCCTTTCTGAGAACATCTCACAAAAAGCAGCGCCTGAACTTCGACAAGCATTATTAGAACTACAGTTAGCATCATATATCATGGTTAGATATTAAAAAAAAAACAAAGTTTTTGGTCATCAGCATTTTAGTGACAAAAAGGGGGCTGCATACAAGGAAAGGCACCTGATATCCAGCGTACAATATGGAGGTGGATCACTGATGCTTGGCGGTGTTTTGTGGCTGGTGCAGATTGATGGCAAATTCATTCCAAAACCTGGTTTAATCTACCAGGAGGTTTATGCTTGGCCATAGATAAAAACACAAAATCAATGTTTTTCTAATGACCATCTCAATCTCCATATTAGAACCCCATTGAAAACCTGTGGTCTGAATTGAAGAGGTATGTCTACATGCACAAACCTAAGAATATAAAGGAGCTTAAATGCTACATGGACAAGTGGACCAAGATTCTTCCAGAAATGTCTACAATCTTGTTAGACATTACAGGAAGAGATTCAGTGCTGGTATTCTCTTCAGTACAGGCACAAAATATTAATTGTAAGTGTGCCAATAATTTTGAAATCAGTGCTTTATAGAAACTACTGAAAATTTTTGTGTTTAAATGAAACTATACAGTGACCCTACATGCTTGAGCTCATGTTCCTGAAATAATACCGGAGAGCCCTGTACAAACAGACAGACAAAAATACAACTGTCTTTTTTTCACAGCAGTAGTAATTTCACAAGCGCAGTGTTACGTAATCGAAGGTCAGCAGTGCAACTGTTTAATACTGATAAGGAAATTCTCAGAGCAGAGAACTCGGCCTCAAAACAAGACTGAAAAGCAAGGCAGTAAAAAAGAAAGAGAAACTGTCCAAGCAAGCACTTGCCAAAGATGATGCAAGTAAGCTGATTCAAATTTTAAAGGTGGACTTCTTTATGTTTACTTTTATACAAGATCTTTAGCAAATAAGTTCTTTTTATCTAAAGTGACTTCCAATCCAACATCTAGCCATTAATGGAGCTGTTTGTAATCTATAGAGCCCTCTGCTACCTGTTATAACAGGAATAACCAGTTACATTTAATGTTGTGGAACATCTGCAAGACAAATTAGCTTAGTTATAAGTAGCAGATATAAACATTCATTTATAACATTAACATAACCTGTTGTCACCAAGAAACCAGAAAGCACAAACTCCTCTGTCCTGAAGATCTTCCCATGACACAAAGCATACAGACTTTTCAAAGCACTTCCAAAAATGTTAAACGTCACCTTACAAAAAAACATATCACCATTTATATGATTGTCTTTGTTAAATAACAACACGTTTGCAATCCATTTATTATTAGCCTGAGATTATGTGGTGCGTCCACCATGAAGTCCCTATGAATGAGTTGTTGCTATAGGAACGATAATGTATCAGAAAAAGCGCATTAATATAAACCTGTGATGTGAATTACAGCTGCAATTATCGACAAATTACTCAACACTTTCTGACCAGTTCAACAGAGCTGTGGTATAATTAAATATAACACCTTCTGACCAATCAGTGTCAAGAAGATCACAGTGCAGTGGTAGAAATCACCAAATATTCACCACACACAATAATGCTACAATGTACATCTGAATGGATTTGTTTATCTCAATGAGCAAATTTTGTAAGAAATTATGGAATTTCCTGCTTCAACCTTAACCACTCAGCTGTATGTTTCGACAGGGTTTATAAAAAAAAGCAGGAAGTGACAGTGAGATGCATAAACAGAGGTAGCACAATATAACTGGGATTGTTCAGAATATGGGAGCTCTGAGTTTAAAGCCAAAATCTGGGCTTTCAGCTCACCTAAATGTGTCCTCATGTACCTATGTCTGTTCATTAAACCCACAGACACTGCTGTGATAGCAGGAACTGAGTGTGAATTATAAATGAGTCACATTTAAAAGCTCAAGGTTAAACATTTCACAGATGAATTTGTGAGTCAGTGTTATCGTGCTATACTGTCTAGTCTGTGTGCTTGTGCCATTTGTAATGATGTCAAGCCAAGGCAAACTACAGGAGCCAATACAGGGATTATTGGTTTCTGGCTATCACACTGGACTATTGATTTATGATGATTTGAGTCTAGTGATCTCTCTTGAAACAGAACAACAGTCCAATATCCAGGAAAGATGCACTGTGTTCCATAAAATATGGATAAACATTATAATGAATTATTGTTTTATTTCTTTTTAAATTACACTGTTGATTTATGATCATGACGGTTTCTCCTAGCTGTGCTGAGAGATTAATTATCTTACCTCCTGATAGGGTGTGTACTGGAGTCCATGTGAAGGCAGTGTGGTAGGGACGCCAGGGCCGAGAAGCTGAATGAGCCTGTTTTAAGGTTGCCTGGTCTGGTGTGTGTCCCACTCAAGTCTTCCAGCATCTTTATTCAATCAATGCAGAGAGAGACTCCAACATTCATTCAGAATAAAGCTCCTAAGTACACACAATGGCAACAAGTTTGATTTAAGTGTACAGATGTGCAATAACATGGAAATAAATAGGGATATTCACAACAATGTGGATATATTTTAAGACTACTGTTCATACAACTTTGGGTCTGTGTTTATGTATTTGTGATCAGTGTTCCTAGTCCCAGCTGTTATGTCCACAATTGCATTTTTTTTTAAAAAAGATTTTTTATTATAATGTGTAATGTGTATATATATATATACACACACACACACAGTTTTCCTCCTGTAATCGCTAATCAATTACCTTTTGCTACATTACATTACAGAAGAAAGGTGTGTGATTTGCAATTCTCTTTGGTTTCAAGGTTCATATTATGTGTAAGCATGGCATGATATAGCTATGCAAGTCAGTGGAAGTACCCAGTGTGGTATCTTTTAGAAATCTAAAAAAAAAAAAAAAAACACACATATGACACAGAGTTTAATTTTGTGAGTGGATGGGCCAACAAGTTTCAGAAACAGAAACGACACCTCCCTTGCTTTTTTTAGTATCTTGTTCTGCTCCATACACTTTTGCATACAACAAAGCTGCAGAGGTGCCAAATTATGTTCCAGTGTAATCCGGTACAAATTAAGTACTGAAAGTACCTCACAAGGATGATAGAAACAACATAATGTGTGTGTCTCTGGTAGGTTAAAATTATAATAGTAGGTTAAAATTATAACTGATGTGCTGTGGCATGTTTCAAGGCCCAACACTCACTTCTATTGTGTACTAGGAGGAGGAGTGTCACTGTGGGGGCAACAGACTACCCAGGGACCTGAAGTGGTATAAAAAAGAATCAGTTTTCCTTGAAAGATAGAAAGGAGACCCACATAGTTTGTACAGTGCCAAAAGCTTGTGTGGAACATCTGTATATAGGCTTACTTCATTTTGAATTCAACCCTAGAGTATACACTTTCAAAAAAAACGAGTATTAAACTGTACCACTCCTTGTCACTGGGGTGGTTCTCTCAATCCTTCACCTTTTGTACCTTTAGTATCTTTTAGTTAGAAATGTGCATAGTGACCTTTTAATTTGAAAGGTAATTATAGCCCAATTAAGACACGGATAAAGGTGCCACCCCAGGGACAGTTTAGTACCAGTACTTGATTTGTGTTGGATCATGTCTGACCTGGACCTCACAGATTTGAAGTGCCTCCATTCTGGATCTTATTTACATGGATCAGGTACCTCTGCAGCTTTTAACAAAAAAAAAATCAAATCAAATAAATAATAATAAAATCATTTTAATGAAATATCATTCTTTATGTGTCACCTCCATTCCAATTTTTGTGCTCAGGTTATCAGTCATTCAGTACTCAAGCTTCATGAATATGGTGAAAAAAGGCAGCTGACTTTGTTGTCATTACTTTAAAAAGTTAGCGAAAGAGATGAGGCAGATGAGACATTGTCTCTGTTTCTGAAACTTGTTGGCCCATCACACAAACTTCAACCCTTTTGTCATATGTTTATTTTTGGATTTCTAAAGTACACCGACAAGCAGAGCAAATTGTGACATCGGGAGGAGACCGTAAGTTACAGGATTGTGTTGTGGAGTAATTTGGATAATTAGGCAAGATATGAGAGACATTTCTTCCACTGACATCAGTATTTGTGTTGTTATATTTGAGTTATGTTGTTTAAAGGGCATAATATACTTTTGTAAGGCCTAGTGTTCTGAGCAACACTTCTGTTGTGAGGTTGAGCACAACTGCACACGTCATCGTGAAATTTAACACAGGATATGTGCAGTCGACTCCTCCAGTCCTCCCACAGCAGCACTGCAATATTATAGTTGCAATCCCTAGTAACGGTGTAAAGATCAGATGATTTGGATCAATGCATCGGTTTTCAAAAGCAATGATAGAAATGAATCCGCAGCAATCATAAACTGAAATATTATTGATTATTATTGATTATAAATAGATTATGATCAATTATAACTGACTATAAACTGATTACTTTTGAAAAAGGACAGCTTTTTCAATTCATATTTTTAAGCGGATGTATAACTAGGCTTGGCCATAACTCTGATATTTAAAATAGTCCTTTTCTACATTGTCATAATTTGCGAATTAACAACAGGCCTGCCACAAAGTTAGTGACATCAATCAGAGGCTACTAAAATTAAATCAAACTAAGCAGATTCAGTGGTATCGTCACATATCGAATCGTTGCCTTACGAATCAAAACCGTATCGTATCGTGTGGAAGCCTGAGGTTTACACCCCTAATCCCTAGCTATATGACATTCAATAACTGTATTAAATGAAGTGCTTGGAGCACTGTTGTGTCTTCTGGGATGTATTCCCTGCCCTGTCCACTTGCTGGATCACCTCTCCCTTGGTGTTCTGGTACCGCATGTTTTACAAATTAGGCACTGCTTAGTGCCCCTTTTCTTCTGAAAGTGCAGCTCAGCCCAGTTTAGTATTTTCTCTGCTCTAACAAACCTGGCACAGGTCTTTAGCTCAGAACTGCTTACAAAGGACTTGATAAAACAGGGAAACACACCAAGCACATGTGCGAGGTGTTTAAAACGCGCCACCTAGCGGCACATTTGTTTATGCCCAGTTCAACAAAGAGCTACAA
Source organism: Pangasius macronema (assembly GCA_037577455.1). Taxonomy (NCBI): domain Eukaryota; kingdom Metazoa; phylum Chordata; class Actinopteri; order Siluriformes; family Pangasiidae; genus Pangasius; species Pangasius macronema. Next base: position 20,526,250 of record CM074951.1, on the reverse strand, counting down.
CAAAAGACTCGTACATCTCTGAGCCCCTTCGCCTTCACAGCACGTGCTCCGTCTCCCACACTGAAAATCCTCTTACATGAAAACACACGGTCCCGTGATCCCGTGGAACCCTGTTTGTTTTTCCTTTCTCTGTACTGAAAAGAGTTTTGCGCTTTGAAGGCGCGCCAGAGAGTGCGTTTCGCTTTAATAACCACGGACAGGTAAGATCTGCGTCCTGCTGGAGAGAGAGACCAAGGACATTAGACTTCCTTTAATCCAGTTTCTTTTCCAGTCTGTGTGATCTGGAACACAAACATACATTTCTAGCTCTGTCCATATGCTAGAGCTCAGCCTGACGCTTTCCTTTGTAACCCATTTGACTGGTATGGTGGGGATTTGGGATTTGGGGATTGGGGAGGGTGTGGGGGGCTTCGCCCGGGTACTCGGTGTACTTACTGGCGGATAGGACGCGTTCCTGTTATTTAGCCAACAAACAAGCGTGCATTTATAGCAGCAGAATTAAGCGGAATAAAATATGCCATGCCAGAAAAAATGTGTGCATTACGCTATAAGCAGTCCTCACTCACCATCATTCGCTCTTGCGTGTGAACTGCATGTAAACAGTCATGGACACCTCGGATACGGTAACTTTGGAAAACAAATAGAAATAAATAAATAAATAATAAATAAAATGACAAAAAAAGGAAAAAACAACGAGCAGGAAGCATAAAGAGATCAGATGCGCGTAAAGCGTGTGTATCCAGGGCGTTATTGTTTTCCAGTGAAGTGAGTTGAATGAGTAAATGCGGATGTGGGGCAAGGCGGCTTCCTCCTGTCATTCCTGTGGTATCTCTAGCCTCAGTTCGCCCCTCCTACACGCGCCCGGTTTGCAGACTGTGCGCGCGCGGCCAGACGCTCCGCCAGACTGTGTGCGACGATGTGCGTGCCTGGGGACGTGAACGCGCGCCGTGCACGCCGCAGTCGAAGAAACGCGAGGGCTCGAGCCCAAATGGCGAGCCTTTGAAAATATAGTGAACTACATAGCACGTTNTCCTCAGAAATGCGCTTTATCCTGCACAGGGCCGATGTGAATTTGAACGCTGGGTACAAGCAGGGAATACACCCAGTACATACAACACTGAAAACACAATGTTTCAGTGTGTACCCTGCGTTGGTAGTGCACTAATATAGGGAGTAGGGGGTCATTTGGGATTGGGCTGATGTGCTGAGATGGAGGTGCTTTACAGAGTAATGTAATATCGACACATTATCTGAAGGCTGTGTAACACAAAGGGATGTGAATTAATCTGGGAGCTAAGGCGTGTCAACAGTACTAAATTAAATATTATAGCCTTAGACATGAAATGAAATTACTAGAGTATTGGTTTTATTTATTTATTTTTGTGCTGTGTCAGCTTAGTTGAACCTCCAAGATCTCAGACATCTGTTTATCACATCCCATCTTTTACAGACCAACACCTGCCAAATTATAAACAATATCTATATATAACCATATCTCCTAAAAATGGTTGTACGCTGACATTACATCACGGCTAGACGTCAATAATGGCAGGTTTTGATATTAGTTGTAAGGGCTAAAATCCAATATACTGTATATCTCAGCTCAACAATGAGACTCTTAATGTTAAGCAATGCTTTACATCATGAGGTCGCGTTTGTTACACCCGTGACTGTATTGTACATGCATCTTGTGTGTCACTGCTGATGATGTATTATGGATGTGCATATGAAATCTGGCACTAATCACCTGAAATGAATATCACTAAATGAATGCTGCATGAATCTACAGTCTGGGCTAGAAAGAAATCAGCCCCAGCCTCGCTGCTTCATGCCATTCTCTGCATTTTTGCTTATGACCATTGGTGCTGCTGTTGTGCTTGGTTCCACAAAAGTAAAAAAAAAAAAAAAAAAAAAAAAAACTTTAAAACATTTAATAAAATCAAATAATCTGATGAGGATGACAAAAATGAAACCTTATACTGGGTTTAACACATAACCAGCCACCCCATGTGACGCCACTATAAACTGGGGCGTATTTTATCAACAAGATGACGAGACCAGTTATGCTTATCCATTTGATACAAACATGCTCATGTATCTGTACAGTATAAGATCAGCAAAATCAGGCCTTGTACATGTGTTTTAGGCTACCAGGGAGGCCTAGTGTTTGGTTAAAAATTGCAGGGATTAAAAACTTCCTCACCTTTGTTTTATGTGAAAAACAAGCAAAGCTCTGGTGCTAAAATTTGATATGCAAATCATGGCAGTATGTAATAGTGATAATAATAATTTAACACTGATTCACACAGCTTTATAAGGATTTGCTTTTCTTTCAAAACTGTGCAATGTTCTACTTCAGTAAAGTCAATTGTAAACTACTGTGTACATTCAATCCTTTAAACAAAATGTGTTGATTTCAGTAGTTTAAAGGCTTGAGTGTATCATCTGCCCTTACCAGAAAACATTTTATCATACATCTTTAGTAACCGCTTTGTCCCGGTCAGTATCACAGTGGATCCAGAAGATATTTTAATGTTATTATGATGACAGCACTGACAAATAAAGAATACTGAGGACTGACTAACCAATTGGAGTGGGTTTAATTAAGCATGTTTTCCACAGTTAAGACAATGTAATTATATAGATTGTATTATTAGTGGGTGGCATGGTGACACAGCAGGTATCATTGTTGTCTCAGAGCACCAGGGTCCCTGGTTCGATCCTGAGCTCTGGTTACTGTCTGTGTGGAGTTTCTGTGCATGTTCTCCCCATGGCCCTGTGGGTTTCCTCTGGGTTCTCTGGTTTCCTCCTCACAACTCTCAAAAACATACTGATATTTGGGTTTAGCTATGCTACAGTACCCCTAGGTGTGTGTGTGTGTGTGTGTGTGCATGGTGCCCTATGATGGACTGGAGTCCTATTTACAATGTATTCTCCACCTCACACCCAGTGTTTCTACATAAACAGTAGTTGTTTTGTGTGATTCGTTAAATTGTTATATATTGACAAAGTGACAGTGAAATGTCACTTTGTGTCAAATCAAATGAAATAAAAGCTTGAGTCACTTAAATAAAAAGTGGATCACGCTATAAGCTCTTTCAGACCAGTGGATACTAGCGAGTATCAGAAGGATCACCATGGTTACCCAATAGAACTATGGAACCAAATGGATGACCTTTATTTTGTTTTAGCCAATCACAGCCAGACAAGGGGGCGTGGTGAGAAAACGAGTTTCTCTTTATGCTGTTAGTCAAGAGACTGTTGCCAGGGCAACCAGTTCGTTTAGGCTAATTAGTTAGTTCCGCTACATTATAAGTTCATGAGTGCACTGGATATTCAATTCAATTACATTCATTTCAATTCAGTTCGCTTTACTGGCATGATTATTACCGTACAGTATTGTAATGATCAATAATTTTAAAAATATATCTCAAGGAAATATATTTCATAATTTTATAACAAAATCCTCTAGTAAAATCTAAACAGAAAGACGACGCCCACTACTACAGTTGTTCAGCCATTTTGGTTGAATTTCAAATGGCGCCATATTGAAAACATAGTGCGCTACGTAGGGTGTCGAAACCATTGTTTTAAACTCTATGTAGTGCACTTTTAAAGAAGTTATTTGGGATTCAGCCAATCAACGGACCGCCTACCGTGTGACGTGTTACGCACGGATAGGCGTGAGCAGCTTGCCGTTTCCTCAACGCGGGAAGTTAAAAATATTCAAGTAATATTTTTATTTAAAAAGGTTTACGCCGCATGTACAAATATATGTAAACAAGTCGTAAATTTCCACAGCGGTATTAACACTGGTACCGAGATTAGCATGACGACTATCTTAGCAGGAGGAGCAAATCAGCATGGAAGCTAACTCTAACCAGCTAACCAGCTAATTAAGTTATTATTGTGCAATGTGGCAGCCTGCTGCTAACAGTAAAGTAATAAACTACATGTGATAGCTGAAAGCACTAATCTGCCCGCTATATGCACCATAATTCAGGACGTTAGTAAACACAGCTACACATGGAACACTGTAATGAGAGAGAAGACAAAAAGCACACAGCCAGCATGTGTTTTGGACAGGTATGTACATCTCTAGTTACATAGTTTTAATCAATAAAGTGGCAAACATTCATTAAGGGACGTCTAAATATGTGTGTTTCATGTTTCTCAATGGATCTGTACTGAGAAACCTGAAAAATCTCAAGACCTGCTTTTGTATTTTAGAAAGATAAAACAGTGTGATGTAGATATGTGATAAATCTTAACACTTTGGCATTGTGCGATCTGCATATTATATTTATCCATCCAACCATCCATCCATACATCCAACCATGGATTCTAATCTAATTCCCATCCATCTATCCATGTATCCATCTGTGGATTCTAATCCACCATCCATCCCTTCCATTCTGCCCTGGTCAGGGTGGCGGTGGATCCAAAGCCTATCCCAGGAACGCTGNCACTCATTCACACCTAGGGGCAATCTAGGAAACCCACACAGACAGTAACCCTGAATCCTGAGACAGGACACTGGAATTTTCAGTGATCTGTCATCCCAGTCCTAAATATTATAATCATCAGTATAGAACTGTTCAGTATAAGTTGAAGACAGAAATGCTAATGTTGATGTTTCAGTACCACTACACTGCTGAGGAGTACCAGGCTATTCAGAATGCCCTTCGACGGATGCTCGGACCTGAGTACATTAGCACTCGGCAGGCAGGAGGAGGACAAAAGGCAAGGAGAACATCTCATACTATTTGTGTGGTGTTGTTATTAAATCCTAGTTTGCAATGTATGACTTTTTTTCCCCCCAATTTTGTAGTTTGTCTAAATATTTCTTGTCTGTTTGCAGGTGTGTTACATTGAGGGTCACAAGGTCATCAGTCTGGCTAATGAAATGTTTGGCTACAATGGCTGGTCTCACTCAATTTCTCAACAAAATGTTGGTATGGATGAGCTAATCTGACTAATCCCTTGTGAATGGGTTTTAGTGTATTGCCTCAATTCAAACTTTACAGATTGACATTATTGTCAATATTGACTTACAAAGATAAATGTTGTTGTCATGGACATGATTATTACATTTTAGATAACAGTTGTCAAGCATAAGAATAACCATAGGGTAAATACACATATATTCAGCTATTAATCAACATGGAAGAATTTCTTACTGCCTCTAGACTACAAAAATAAAAATAAATATGTAAAAAAATAGTACTGAAACACAAAATAGGATTTGTATAACTACTGTGTAATAATTGTGTAAAAAATGTAAAACAAGAAATTAGAAAAGTAAATAATGTACTATTCTGTGTTTAATCTTGTCATCTACTGTATTTTTTAATTAGAGTGGCTATGGTGCTAAATATTCCCAACAAAAATACCAGTAGCTCATAGATCAAATCTTGTAAAAGAGAACATTGATTAAAATATCACAGTGCAGCAATTTGCTTTTATATAATTAATTGAGAATTAATGTAATGTTTGCTGATTGCATAATATACACTATATGGCCAAATGTATATGGACACCGGACCATCACACCCACATGTGGGCCTTTCCCAAACTTTTGCCACAAAGTTGGAAGCATGCAGTTGTATAGAATGTCTTTGTATGCTCTAGAAATAGTCCTAGAATAGTTCTCTGGAACTAAGAGGCCCAAGTCTGTTCCCGCATGACAATGCCCCTGGGCACAAAGCGAGCTCCATGAAGACATGGTTTGCCAAGGTTGGAGTGAAAGAACTCGAGTGGCCTGCACAGAGTCCTGACCTCAACCCCACTTTGGGATGAACTGGAATGCTGACTGCACCTCAGGCATCCTCACCCACTATTAGTGCCTGACTTCACTAATGCTCCTGTGGCTGAATGAGCACAAATCCCCACAGCCACACTCCAAAATCTAGTGGAAAGCGTTCTCATAAAAGTTGAGGATATTATAACAGAAAAGGGGAGACTAAGTGTGGAATGGGTTGTTCAACAAGGACACACAGGTAGGATGGTCAGGTGTCCCAAACTTTTGGCCATATAGTGTATATTATATTATATAGAATATATTATGTGTATGTGTATAGAAACACAGGACTGTGCAATGATTAATCGTGATAACTCTAATAATCCTGATCATCTCAAATGATAATCTTATCTAGCGAAATGTGCTGGATAAATGAAGACTATTATTATTGTTGTTATGAGGCAATTTTGTAATAAGTGTGACAGGCCTACACAACATGCATGACATTATTAGGATTGTGCCATGATGCTTTAGATTATTTATTACTAAAAGAAAAATGTCCTGTGCACTGAACACACTGTTCACTCTGTGCAGATTTTGTGGACCTGATCAATGGGAAATTTTACGTTGGAGTCAGTGCATTTGTGAAAGTTCAATTAAAGGTAAGCGAGCTGTCAATCCAAACAATTTGGTCAATTAATTGCATAGAATATACACAAGGAGCATCTAAACTTATCCACCAAAGGACCATTGTGGCCGGTTGTTCCAGCAGAGCAGGAGCTACACCTGATTCCTCATCTTTAATCAGTTTAATGATATTTCCCGTAAGTGAGTTGCATGTCTTTGTCACAGGATGGCTCATTCCATGAAGATGTGGGCTATGGAGTGAGTGAGGGTCTCAAATCCAAGGCGCTATCTCTGGAGAAGGCGAGAAAAGAGGCTGTTACAGATGGTCTGAAACGAGCACTGAAGTAATCATTTCTGGTTTAAAGGAAAACTCCAGTGTTTTTCAACTTCATGTCTATCTACTGCATCTGTAGTGTGTGCATGATTGCTACAGACAAGAATATCAAACATGATTACCTGTACTGAGAAAAGAACAGAGAACACAATTACTCCAAACTCTCTTATAATGCAAGTCTACGAGCAGTTGATGGGGCATCAGTAAATGTTTATGAGAAGCATATTTTTGTAGAACGCTATCATGAATTCTTTAATGTATTTGTAAATTAAGCTCTAAATCTGTAGAATTCACTCATACAGAGATGGGACTACTTTTGTACAGGGAAGAATTTGGGGTACTTCACATGCAAATAAGTTGGTTTCTTGGTGTGAAGGCGCCTTTTTTTCCCTCTCCTCCAAAACCTTCAGTAATGTGTAGTTCAGTAACTGCACTAATAATTTTTTTGCACATTCCTTTCTGATGGTTCCACAAAAGTCTGCTGAGTTTTACTTTTAGGCCACAGATGCAGCAGATCGAGATGACGTGCAAAGCATGATGTGAAAATATGTGTAAAGTTGGGCAAAATATACTTTAATAAAATATTGCATTTATGTTGGAATGATTTGAATTACATTCAGTGGATCTTTATATTTAGGTGCTTTGGAAATGCTCTTGGAAACTGCATCCTTAACAAGGAGTATCTGATAGCAGTCAACAAGATTCCCAAGCAGGTCAGCAGGTTTAAACTTAATTTCATGCTGTACTTTCCCTGTGAACTTCATTGTTTCATTTAGAAAGGCACAATTTTGCTGATAGCTCTGATAACAGGATGTATTCCCCCTCCCCACCAGATCTTTATCATTCCACTGATCACAGGTTGCTAAGTAACAGCAACGATCACACTACTCCAAGCAGTTTTGCATTGTTAACCGCATTTTAACAAATACAAAAATATAAAAATGGAGCTCTTAGTAAAAGACAGAAAAGATAACATATGACTTGCATCCTGTTGCCTACAGATTCATAAGAAGTGCTATTATTAGTAGTAGCAGTAGTAGTTGTGTTCTAAGCTATGTTAGAACAGTTCATGTTTGTAGTGAATGTTGATAGCAAAGATGGCTAAACTGCAGCCTGCAGCAGTTATAACTGCCCCTTTGTTTAAAAGTAGCTCAATTATAGGCACTATTTGTCATTTCCCACCTCATATGGTATTATTTTTGCATACAGTTAATTATTCTTGCACTTGATGCCACACAAATGCAATATGCCAGAGAAACAGTACATATGAGAAATCTCTCCCCAATACAACACTACAATAATAATATTTGTTTCCTTGTTGCATAGCAACAAGCCACTTCTGGTGGAACTTTTTTTGTGGCATAAGAAATTACCTATGTTAGGAATATCTATATGACATGTTTATTTGAGATAATGTAATTGCTTTGCTTTACTTATCCCTTTTTGTTATATACAAGAAAACAATACATTCCAGATTGTCTTCTTGCAAATAACATCACAGCTGTGTAGATCTATGACCATGTCATGTGATAACACACTCTCTCATATTCTATTGCTTAAAACCTGCACTCTAGTTATCTTCCTCTATCAGAAGGAAATGACAGTCATGTGTGAAATCTGAAAGCGGAAATGCAGTTACTGATTAATTTGCTGCTCTTGCAGCCCCCTTCACCTTTAGACCCACACAAGACGAAGCGCAGTGATAACGAGCCGGCGGTGGAGAAGGCTCGCTACAACAGCCTGTCCCGTACTGACTCCAGGGCTTTCAGTAATTCTGCTGAAGCAGTACTGAACTCTCCGTCAGTACAGGATGGAATCCAGCCAGTGTCCGCAGTGCCGCAGAGCACTGTGAGCTCCAGGAACCCAATCCCAAATATGACATCACATTCAGTCAACACTTCGGCTCAACAGAACTGTGAAAACAGGTCCACTAACATGTCCAGGTAACATTATCCTCAACTGGACTGTTAGCTGCATTCATGAAGCTGTGTCATCAGTCAAAAGTTGGTTTTATTCATTAATCAATAGAAATAGGAATCGTTGGTAAATTGCTGTGGTATAAGAGGAATAAAACACTTTGTGGCATGCTGTTCTAGGAAAATATTTTTTTATTATGAAAACATCACAGAAATGCATTGTTGATTATTTTCCTACAACAGCATGAGTTAAGAGTTTTATTCCTTACTTAGTTCCACCTATGGGAAAAATTTTAACATCAGTGTTTAAATATAGAGACATGTAGAGACATATGGTTGCTGTGGTTGGAACATATACATTAAAGACTCACTTTAAGAATAATATATATGTTGTGTGGTACAAATCCTTCATTAAAGTCATTAAGATTTAGGATTATTTTTAAATAAAACAAAATCTGTCATTTCACATACACTGTATGACCAAAAGTCATATAGTGAGGTCAAGCACTGAGGTCAGGTGAGGAGGCCTGAGGCTCAGTCGGCGTTCCAGTTCATCCCAAAGGTGTTCAGTGGGGTTAAGGTCAGGGCTCTGTGCAGGCCACTCACGTTCTTCCACTCCAACCTCGGCAAACCATGTCTCGCTTTGTGCACAGGGACACTGTCCTGATGAAACATGTTTGGTCCCCTTAGTTGCAGTGAAGGGGAATTCTTAATTCTACAGCATATAAAGGCATCCTATACAATTAAGTGCTTCAGACTTTATGGCAACAGTTTGGGGAAGAATCACATATGGGTGTGATGGTCAGGTGTCCCCAAACCTTTGGCCATATAGTATATATCTATTAGATTTTCTAATATTAGAATATTTAAAATGAGCCCATTTCATCAAAAATGTGAATAAATAATGTATAGTTAGGACCATATGATATCAGTATTGCAATGAAGTCATGTCATGATACAGTTTTCTAAAAGCAAGTATCATCACTACCTTTATAATGCCGACCCACTCCAGTGTCACTCAGTTACAAGTCATTATTCATTAAATACCCTTTGTTAAAAACATTAATTTCTGAATGTTCCAAAATCACTGAACCTTACAATACATAATGCATCTTGTGAAAAGGTAAAGTGTTGCGATGTACTGTATCATGAAATATTGTTGTGTCCCATTTAATTAAATAGCACATTCAAATTACTTACAGGCGTAGCACACGAGGCATCCTGCTGAAGCAACACCACAATGAAATGTTAATTTAAACCACACCAGTTATGCAGCTGCTCCTGTTGTTTGTAAAATCCAACGTGCTGACGCACACTCCGTCTCTGTGCTCAGATCATCAACAGACATGGCTGACTTGTCCTGCGTTGACCCTGCGCTGGACTCTAAGCAGCAGAGGAAGCTGAGGCAGCAGCAGCTGCAGCAGAAGTTCAGACAGGAGATGGAGGCCAAGAAGATACAGCAGGGGAAAGTGAAACCAAAGACTGAACCCACAGCATCTCATCCTAATGCAGGTACAACAAACAGATCCAACAAGTGGCTTAACCAGAGAGTATATAAATGTATAAATTTTTAGTAGTATGAGGATTTTATGATGGGCAGGAAATTAAAGGTTATTGAATCATTGTTATGATGGTCCGGATTGATAGAACTACAGATGTTTCCATTGCACAAAGTACTAGAAAACTGCATTTTTTTTTCTGTCATTTGCTATGAGTCCAGTACTAAAGGTTCTATTCTGTATAGTCTTTGGTACTTCCAAAGTTAACTTCAGGAAATTTGAGAGGTGGGGCTTGCAGCATTCCTTGTTGTTACATAACACATGCAACAAAGTGAAAAGAAAAAAAAAAAACTCTAGACGAACAATTATTTACTGCTTTGTGGCAATGCCCCTTGTTAGAAGTGCTATATAAATAAAATTGAGTTGAATTAAATTCTGTCAAACTGCAGAATGAAGGAACAAATATTTTCGATTTCTGATCATATGGGATGCAGTATTTTAGTGCATTAATAACGTCTTTATTTTCATTTAATTGTATTTTTATGAAGAATAGATGCAGTAACTTTGTTTCTTCTTGCCGCTGTAGTCGACAATTTGAGTTATTTCCATCTGAATTTTTTTGTAGCCAGCATATGCTGGATAAACACGGGCAGATCACACAAAGGAACACACATTAATCCAAGCCCTGAAGTGGGTGTTGAAAAAGCAACACACTTCGAAAAACTACCGATGCTTGATTTGTTCTGCCATAAACACAAGACAAGATATTAATATTACAAGTGAAATCACATTACAAGCTCTGGCACTGTGTAGCTGTGACACTCAATTTATAGTTCAGCTATGGACTGTACCTATAAAGTAATAGGAAGTAGTACTAACAAGGGCTGGATTAAAAGTTAATTACTTAAGTTACATGTTTGGAAGTCAATAGACTTGGTATAATCTGATCTAGAAGTATCCTGAATTTATGCTTAAATGGCATTATTTAGTGTTTTGCCATTATTCTTTTCAGATTTTTATACCTTTTTAATTTAGAACACACATTTATCAGCTGTAGCTCATAATCCGCAGTACTTAGATACAGTACAATAATAACTGACTTCATCCTTTGACCACCAGGTGCCACTAACATGCACTGGGTTTACTTTGAGTAATTGAAAGAAATTTTTGATGCAGTTGGCAGGAAATCTTCATAAAGCTTCATTTTGCCATCACTATTGTCATCTCTTGATTTATTGGGAAACTAACTTTAACTCTAAATTACGCTTGGTTCCTTTTTGGGCTAGTTTTTGTATGTGATGTGGAGAGTTGCCTTGTCTATAGCAGTATTGTCTCCTCAGGCCAGGCTCTGGGTCCCATTAACCACAGCACACCTTCTGGACATGAAATGCTGGTCAAGAAGGAGGTATATATGACTGGTAAGAGTTTGTAGTGTGAAGAGTTCATCTTAATTTTTACCAGCTTCATGTTTATTAGGTGTAATGCCAGTGGATGCAGAAGTGTGAATTATAGTGTCAGAGGTGGTTTCTGAATCACCGGACAAACCTTCTCCTCAGATGACCCAGAGTTGTGGGACTTTACTCTGGATGGCATTGATATGCTTGATGATCCAATAAGAGAATCGTCCGGGCTGCCTCATCCTGCTACACCGAGCAAACACACGATGGTGACACGTAGCAAAACTCCTCAGAGATCCACTTCACTGAGGTCACCACTTCAGCCGCACGACCATCAGGGGCAAGGCGGACCCACAGACTATAGAGACAATAATTCAGCAGCCCAGAATACAGCTAGAGCAACAGGTAAGACTTGTCTATACAAGGACAAGTGACTGAGAGAGCAATAATGAGTGTATTAAATAAGTACTTTTTAAGTAAAGAAGGAAACTGCAAAAAAAAAATTTAATGATATAACATCTAGATTATGTGCTCAGATTCTAAATTCTTAAATCCTACAGGTCTGCGGAGCCCATACCGACAAGGACAGTACATGAAGAAAAGGAAACTCGAGCCTTGAACTTATGACATTTTATGTTTGTTGCATTTAATTTATTGCGTTTTTTTTATTTGTACAGAATTGTTGAAGTGTTAATAAATATTTAACATTGTTCAAAAGGTTACTGGATGTAGAAAGCTCATTTTAAATATATATACTGGAAATTAGGGCTTCACATCACACTCTTAATTAGTTAAAAAAAACAAACAAGGCAGAATGAGATTACTTATAAACTGCAAAGGAAACATGGCTAATATGGCAGAAGTGACATTTGAAGATATTTTCGTGTTCTATAGCTCATAATATATGCATGCTGTTTTAAAAAACCTTTAGAAAACTATGGTTTCAAATTCTACTATTTTACAATCTAAAAATGATCATGAACCTTGAGGCAGATAGCTACAACAGCAGAGGCCTACAGTGTTCTGCTCCTGTCAGTAAAGAACAAGAATCTGAGGCTTCAGTGACTGTCCAGTATCAGTGAGCCTGCGCCCGCTGTAGCACGGGATTCTTGTTCTTGACTGACAGGAGTAGATCTGTGGTCTGTGGTGATCAGGGTTTGAAATATTTTGCGTTCTGAGATACTTTTCTGCTCACTTTCCCCCCACACCATTCATGCTTTGTAAACTCAGACTGAAAATCCCACATTTGGCTGATGGGATAATTGCATGAATGCACAGTGGTAAAAGTGTTCATATAAAAAGTACCTGGCTTTGTAAAATTAAAGCCTTGATTATTAAATGGAATTATGTAATGAAAACAAAGTGGAGACCAAATATCACTTCCAAATTTTTTTTATTTCATCTCTTGTATATACACTTTAAAAAAAAAAAATTAACACAACCATCAATATAGTCACCAAAAAGACCTGGGACAAAACTGACAACTGAGAATCAATGCATTAGCAGTATTTCTTTTTTCTAACCTAAAAGTTTAATGCTGATTTAATAAACAGGTGAAGTATTCCGGTTTTAAAACATGCAGAGATCAATGCAAGTATAGCTGGATGTGTGTGTATTGTGACACTAGTGGTACTTTAAAACCTGTTGTGATTAAGTGGTTTATGAAAATCAGATTAAAGAAAAGGTTTAGAAAAATTCATGCACTCAAGTATCAAAAGTAACATTAGCCTCCCGAGCCTGCTTAACCTTTTAAAATGGTGCATATTCTGCATTGCAGTAACGTTTTTCCTTCTCTAGAGAAGTCGAGCGAATCATTTCAGAGGTGAGAGAAAATCACTTCTGTGTGGGAATGGCACTGTGTTTTGTGGCTTAGTAATAATGTTTAGGAGAGTGGTATTGAGAGTATAAAGACAAATTGTGCAATACTGTAATCTGCAGAAAGTGTGACTTTTGGGTACTTTGTTAATTTACTTCACAGCAACATTCATATATATATTGTGATTGATTTTCAATAAAAGAGAACTTTCTACCAATTCGAGCAGGATAATAATAGCCATCATGAACTGTGACAAATGTATTTAGAGAAAATGCATTATAGGGAGGATAACTGTGTCAAGGCTGGCACAACAAATACGATCATGTAAGAAGGCACCCCATACGCATGCAGCCCAAGAGTCTGCAGAATGCTACGTGCCGTAGCCATTGCAGAACGCCTACAACCTACATGCCCTCGATACATCCACCGAGTTACAGTAGGAGTTTCCGAGAGGCCTACACGATATATAGTCAAATGCAGTCACAAATACAAGTGTCACAATGCAAATACTTATAATGGAAAAAGGTGTAAGGTTTGTCAAGTGCTGTCACCCTGCTTATTTAACCTTCATATATTGCACATCTGTCATTAGGTCAAATTCTAATATTTTGAAGAATTTTTGGAAAAAAAATTTAACACGTTTCAAAATCTCAAAAGAAACAGGTCTCCTACTACTCGTGATTACTATGTAATAAGGTCGTATAATTTAAACCTAAAACTCTGCTTCACCAAACCAAAGTTTTCCTTGCTCCAACTTGCCACCAACTTACTTTATTCATCTCCTTTATTGCTGTCTTACTTAGGTACAGAAGTCGTGTACTGGCAGCATTTGTAGTCCAAACTCATCATGCTGTTTTTAATTACTATACAGTGTAGATAAGGAGACATTTAAGCTAAACTGCAGGCTGCTTAGGAAAATGTTAACCATTTAGCTGCATACTAAGAACCTTTTTACATTACAAAGCATGACATCCATGCGTCCCCATTTAAAGAGACTAACGCTTAGTAATTAAGGCCATAGCTTTAGTTTTGTCTTAGTCTAGCACTGTCATACCAATCTGTACACTTCCACCTGTAAGGCCCAAAGTCTTATAGCCCTAACTGCACATACCTCTCACGCACCAACCAAGTCACAGGATGAGACCTTTAAAGGCTTTCTGGCTGCTGTTTACTGTAAACAGTCTACTTACATTTCCCCACAGATTAAAACATAGACAAGCTTCAGAATTTTCAGAGTATATCCCTTCGCTGTACTACACTTTCATAACTCCTGTAAAGCTGGTTTTCTAGACAGAGATTAAGTCTAGTTTGGGACTAAAATATGCTTATACGTGATTGAACACAGTTCACAGTCAGCAATTAGGCTAAATCCATGTGCGCTGTAATGTCCATTTGTATCTCAGCTCGCCTGAGTGGTCCGCATGTTGGTTCCTCCACCATTAGTTCCTGCTTTGTGAGTTCCTGTGGCCACATGGAAACCTGACTGAAGAGCAGTTGTGGTTGTAGGCTGCAACAAGCCTACTGCATTTCCTGCTGGTCCCACCCACTGTGTGGGGACATAAGGGGCACAGGGGTAGGTGTGCTGCTGGGTTGTCAAGCACAATGAACCCTTCCTTCCAGCAGAAGAGTTAGAGCAGGGAGCACATACAGGACCGCCCACTGAGCACAACTGCCCTGGTGCAGAGAACTTGCGAGGAATTGTCTAGGAAGGGGAAAGAAAAAAAAAAAAGGCATGCTCAATTCATTCATAATTTCCAGTTTTTACAGATAAATTTTACAGATACATTAAAATGAATATTTCATAATGATTACAATTAGATAGTAAAGGCATTATAGCAGATAAAGGTGAAATATGGTGAGTGCTGCTTACATCAAGGCTTTGTGAAGTTTGTTTGCCATTCTTCTTGACCTGTGCGTGGCTCATGGCATCCCGAGCAAAATCATCCACCAGCTGGTGGAGGTCATCCGTGAATGTGCCTTTTCGTGGAAGGTTAGCAGCTTGGCTTGACCCATTTTCTGCTTTATTTGTGATGGTGGTCCCTATAACAGACATTAGGAAACACAGAACACAAAAAAATATATACATTTAAAGACCTGTGATTAATAACAATAATAATACGTTGAAAAAAATGAATTAAAGAATGCAGAATTATTTAGTCCAATAACAACTTAACATGTATAGAAATTATGGGGTCAACGATTCCTCAAAAAATAATGAAGAGGTAAAACCTTTACCTTCTGACTGAACGTCCTGAACAAGTGTATTCGGTGGATCTAGAACCTTTCCTGTAGTTGACTGACCAACTGAAGCCTGTTTGTTACGTTTATCTCCTGCAAGCACAGGAAAGTATTTTCAAAAACAAGGAATTGCCATTGTGATTGAGTATACAGAATATATTTGTCTTTGAGGAAAACTAACTTGGTGGTATACCTTGCTGATGAGGGCTGCTATGGGTGCTGCCACTGCGGCTGGATTTATTGCTCTTGCTTTTAGTGAGCCTACGCCGGCCTCCTGCCACAGCTACAGGGGAGGAGGCCACTATGGAGGGACGTGCTTTGCCCATCCGTGCAAACAGCTCCTCAATCTCCTTCTTCTGCTTATACTGCAAGGCCTGGATCTCACTCGTATGCCTGTTGGAAGGAAAGAAATAATGGTAAATAAAATCAGGGAACAAAAGAAACAGGAAAAATCTCAAGGTGCACTGAATTATTATTTAATATATTTTCTTTTAAACAAATCCCACCTTTCCCTGAGCTGTCTGATCTCGCTCTTAAAGGCTTCGTCCTCTGGCTCAGAGTCATCACTGCTTAAGATAGATTGGGAGTTAGGCTGTACTATGGGTACACTGGATACACTAACATCTTCCTCTTCTTTTGAGCCTGCATCCTCCGTTCCAGCTGGAGTAACTGAGAAACGTCCCACTTTGACATCGGCACCAGGGGTCACCTGAAAGCGCCCAATTGTAGTTGTAGTAGCAGTAGCAGCAGCAGCAGCAGCAGCAGGAGGAGGAGGAGCAGAAGCAGGAGGAGGAATGGATTCTGAAAGGTCATGCCCAGGGCTTGGCAGGGTTTGATATTTATGAAGGGTGTTTTCAGGGCTTGACACTGCTGATGACGTTGATGATGAAGACGAAGAAGTTGTGGATGAAGATGACGGCATGGGATCCTGGCAAGAGGCACCGTCCACAACTTGATCAGTGGCCACAGAAACCTATACACAGATTATTTAAAAAGCCTGTTCAAATATGACCGGTGTTGGAAGGTTCAGTAAACAAAAGACAGGAACGTTTCTGACTACCTGAAATCGGCCAAGTCTAAAACCTTCACCAGTTGCTGGAGTCACTGGCTGCCTGTTCTCTACAGTAGTCAGGCCATCTTGGGGTCCACTTACAGAAGACTAAATTATAGAAAAAATAAAATAATAAAAAAAATCAGTGAAAAAGATTGCATCAAAACAAGAATACCAACAAAAACCCTGAAAAGTACAAAGGTGCCTACCTGCAGTCTTGGTACACCAGGATCAACTTGACTAGTTTGCATTTGTATAGTAGGAGGACCTACTTGGCTCTGAGAGGCAAACATGCCAGGAGCAAAGTGCCCACTGGAGCTTAAAGACAAGCTAGCTGGTGCCACATGGCCTGCAGTGGAGGCCAGGCCAGGAGGTGGAGAACTGATGGTGTTGGGAGGTGAGGAGGTAGGGGGCACATCTCCTGATGCATCAGGCTGGGCTGAGGTGCCCGAGGATGAACCCTGGTCATGGAATAGAGAACGGAGCTTCTTGTCCAGTGCCTGTATGTCCTCAATACCTGGTGACTTTCCCTGTGTCTCCCCCTCACTCTCCCCACACTGGCTAGGGGCAACTACAGGCAGAGGTGTGGGGGTGGAGGTATGGGTAGGAGCAGGAAGCTGGTCTCCAACAGAGGTTGGACCAGTGATGCTGCTCTCAGGCAGCTGGTAGGGAATAGTTGGAGTGGGAAGTGAGGTGCGACGCTGAGTGCTGGCCTGATCTGATGGGGCAAGGGAAGGGGATGTCCTGCCTGTCCGGGGTATCTGAGCAGAAGAAGGTGGGGAAGTGGAACCAACAGGCACAGTGGCAGAGGTGTTCTGTGCAACTGTAACTGGGCCCTGGTATACAGGTTGAGGGGGTAATACTGAGGGCTGGGTGGTGTTGGGCGGCAGGATGGTTTGCCCCTGTTGTGTATGGTTTGCTGGGGCAGGATCAGACACTAAAATGAGAAAACAACAAGGGAGCTCAATTAAATGCATGCCATACACCAATGCAAGATCCTTGTCCCTGTATTGGGAGAAGTATCTCACCTGTCAAGTCATCTCCAAAAGATGTGCTGGCAGAGGGAGGGCCAAAAAATGACTCTCGAAGGCGTGCTTCTGGTACAGGGCTGACAATGAAACGCCGCCCTGCTGAGTGCACCACCTGTGCAGCCACGCTGGGTGGCAGACCTGTTAACAAAAGTGAAGAAAAATCAATATTAAAGGACGCTTGTGATACAGTACCAACTTCACCTAAAATCATCTGTTCAATAGTGCTTACCTGGCAGATTCGGACTTGATATCTCAGGTATTTGCTGGTCTACATCATTTATCACCTACAATAAACACTGAATGTTAATAAACTTGCTTGTAGTTGTTACCTTGAAAGATAATGAAAGGTCTGAGATTTCAATACCTGAGAATTGCCATCTTTAGCAGCTTCTTTTCTCTCATCTGCCATGTCTATAACCTCTTGCACCTGATCTATAAAGGACTCACGCTCACTCTCCAGAATGAAGTCACTCTCGACCTGAATACACAGCAAAATCCTTTATTAACCACAATTTATTGCATATCAACAAAACGGTTGGAAGTCATTTATTTTACAATAAGAGTTGGCAAATACCCCAAGACAGTAGGCAAAGTAACTGACGCAAAGTGGCAGGACGAGCGACTCTACAAAGCTGAGTGAATTTCAACTTAATGCAAATGAAAAGCAAAGCATTTTTCATAATTACCATTTTGAGTGAGGGATTAAGCAGGGATCAGCAGAAATTGTGAAGACAGCTCATTATGACACTTTGATGCAGTGCACAGATGCATTTCAGACATCTGATTTGTGGTCAAGTGTGCTTTTTTCTGTATATTCTGCAGAAAGTGAAGTGACGTGTGGCCAAGTATGGTGACCCATAGGGGTTAAATGCAGGGGTGACCCTCTGCATTTAACCCATCCAAGTGCACACACACCATGAGTATTGACACTCAGTCGTGGTATTGACGACTGGTCATTCACCCCCCACCCTGCCGGACCTGAGACTCGAACCCACGACCTTCAGGTTACAAGTCCGACTCTCTAACCATTAGTGCATTACTGCCCCTAGAATATGTATATAGAATATATAGAATATGTATGGATATCGTCGTTTGTGTGGATATCTGCGACTTGGCGGACATGAGGCTAAATGTTGCTACCAGTGTGAGCAAAGGGTTAAGCAGCAGAAATTATGAATTTCTTAGCCTGCGTGGAGCAAGATCAGGTGATTGACATTTTTCTGGAGGAAAAATAGTGCTTAAGTGAACAGCTGTATCCAGCAAGCTGGTTTGTAGATTTTGTGATGAGAAATTAAGGAAAAAAAAAAAAAGGAAAGATGCAACTCCAGAGTTTTACAGTGGAAAGCACTGAAAAGGAAAAAAAGGCTACCATGATCTGTGCAATTTCTTCAGGGTTGTCTCCATCCAGATCAAACTTAAATGTCACCATTTTTCTGTTGTGGGTTTCCAGTTGGCATTCAGCCACTCTGTCACCAATATTGGAAACCTGAAACAAATCACAAACACAAAGAAGCATAATTAGCAATTTGGGAATGTCTTCATTAATAAATGACTTATAATGACTAAATAACTTTTTTCACTCTGTATCTTACTGTTGAACAGTTGATTTGTTGAAATACTGTATCTTGAGCAAACAAAACGTTCTCTTTATTAACTTTAGAATAATGTTTCTATGGCCTTGGGTAGTAAAGAACTGCATGTAATTGTGATTACAGTATCTGCTTGGAAAAAAAATCAAATCAAATTGTTTTGACCTCTATTACTTACATCTATTGCTTATTTATTTTGGACTATTTTATTATTTTTTTTCCCATGCTGATGATTTACAGTCTATTAATTCATTACTATTGGTGATATGTTGGTAATAAAAGCATTACTACTGGTGATATGTTGGTAATAAAAGCAGTAGTACATGTAGTTTTTGCATGTTTTGCGCAGATTAAAACATGTCTATTCAGCACAAAAAAAAAAAAAAACTAAAATCAACTAAACCAATTACATCGAAATAAGTCCAAAATAATTCAAATATTCAGATTACATTACTTATTTTAAGTAGTCTAAAAGACTGCATTACTGATTACACCTTTACCGAATGGCTA
>CM074951.1:20478903-20506402 GCA_037577455.1 Pangasius macronema | reverse complement strand
TGCTTGGAAAAAAAATCAAATCAAATTGTTTTGACCTCTATTACTTACATCTATTGCTTATTTATTTTGGACTATTTGATTATTTTTTTTCCCATGCTGATGATTTATAGTCTATTAATTCATTACTATTGGTAATATGTTGGTAATAAAAGCAGTAGTACGTGTAGTTTTTGCATGTTTTGCACAGATTAAAACATGTTTATTCAGCACAAAAAAAAAAAAAAAAAAATCAACTAAACCAATTACATCGAAATAAGTCCAAAATAATCCAAATATTCAGATTACATTACTTATTTTAAGTAGTCTAAAAGACTGCATTACTGATTACACCTTTACCGAATGGCTAAAAATGGCTTGGCTAATCATTACATTTCCTTGGAAATGTACCCAACACTGAGAGGAACTTGATGTCTCTTACCTTAAGCACCACAAGCTTGGGCTTAGCAGACTTGTCGTGACGTGAGCGGCTGCGGACTGAGCGGCGCTGGTAGCGCTTTGTGGAACTAGCCTCGTGCTTGCCCTCA
Source organism: Pangasius macronema (assembly GCA_037577455.1). NCBI lineage: Eukaryota > Metazoa > Chordata > Actinopteri > Siluriformes > Pangasiidae > Pangasius > Pangasius macronema. Next base: position 20,505,878 of record CM074951.1, on the reverse strand, counting down.
TTCCCATCACTCAACCCTGACGCTGCATCTGACAGGCCACTGAGATGAAGAATACCAGCAATATCTTAGTTATGTTATTCAGATGGAGCTGACAACTTCACACAGACAGACAATACTCAATGAATAATGAATGCAAAGAATGCATAAAACATTCCTGCGGCATTTAGCATGGAGGCATGACTAGCTTTCGGACTGGGTTAAACAAGAAAGCAAAGTATTCTTTAAATACTTTTTTTCCCCCTAAGACGCACCTCTCTGCAGATGGCGGAATCAGCATGGACTGTGTCTGAGTCTGATCTGGAGACTGGGAAACACTTAGAGGAACCTAAAATGAAAAGGGAAACAATCTGAGAATTAAATTTACTTCAGTCAAACTGTCCTTCACCATGTTATCCCAAAATGGACTAAATTCATTAGCTACTTTTAAGGCATGCTTAGAATTTAGATTTTTCTGTCCAATTCTCTAATTCCAACTTAACAAAAGAAAGCTTGAAGGAAAGAGGTCAGCCTTCTTTTGTGGAAAACATGCCCTTCTACTACGCACCCGGTGTAACTGAGAGGTCTGATATAAGAAATACAGATGTTCAGCATTTGGAGGTGGAGAGAAAACAGGAGGGCTGAGTTGATTTGGCCATACCTGGCAGCCAGTATGCAAGAAAGAGGAGGTGGGAATGCAAAACAGGATAAGAATGAAGAAGTTAATGACAGAAAAAGTTGAAGAAGTCAAGGCATGTTTACTGACTTCAGAAGAATGAGGATATGAACACCCAAGTAAGACAGTTATATATGATGGTGCTGTAACTCTATTGCCAGTTTTTGTTAATGCAATACTTCATGCATAATTAATCACTGACATAGACAAAATGGAAAAGCATGGGAAAATAACAGCACTTCTGCAACAGGGAACACATGTTATTAGAACAATAGATGCTTGTAAAGCGTATGAAAGTGTCAAAGAAAAAAGAGGAACACTGAGAAAGATAGTGAAAGGGGAACCATGAATAATAAATTAACCTTCAAGCATTTTAATGAAGAACTATGTAAGCAGAAGTAAAATAACTTTTCCATGTAGGTGAAAGTAGAGAAAGAACCTCCACTTTAAGAAACAAGATGAAGTAGCAAAACCTTCAACACCAAAAAACAGGAAATGTACCTTTGGTGAATTTTTTGCCACTGGTAAATTACCAAAATTTCCAGTTGTATTGGGGTTTTTTTTTTTCAGACCTACTTAACATAGCCAATTGGGATCAACAGGAACTAATACTGTTTGGAGGAAGCACTAGCAGTACCATTCATTGCTATGACCTTGTATAAACATGGGGAAAATGTCTGTTTTAATGGTACTGTTTTTAGGCATAATGGACAACACATTCATTATGTCGTTATCGTTTAGACAATGGGGGTTAATCCAAGCACTTCTTACATAAAGACTAACACTGGTGTGGTTGTGCACCATAATGATTATAAGTGGTTTTACTGTCATCACTGTGTCTATTCCAGGTATCTCTGATGATGACAGGAAAAAAATCTACAACCCCAAGTTTCCTAATTTTGAATGTGCAGTAAAAATGGCCCGTAGTGTACCTGGACCACCTGAGAGCCGTGCGGTGGTGGTGGCTGAGTTGAGCTCTGAGGTGCAGCCTCCAGTGGGGGCTGGTTATGCTGTTGGGAGATGCTAGGCTGAACAGAAGCTGGCAGAGTGGTCTGCTAACCAACAAAAAGAGGACAGATGGTTGGTATGCAGACTCCAATTATCTAATATTTAAACAGTTGCAAAGAAATGAACAGAAACAAATGCTCAGAATGAGTAACAAGTGTCTGCAGACATGATGAGTACCTGTTGTGGAGCACTATATTCAGGATGGGACACAGGAATCAGAGGCTGGGAACTGCTTCCTTGTGAAGAAACCTGTGGCTGATATAACGACAAAGAACACAGCAGACATGAAACCAGAAACCAATCTTTTCAAATAATAAATTATTTACAATGGTGCCTGATACTGCAGGAAAACAAATCCCGAAGATGACCCACCAGGCTATGTGGGTGGACAGCATGCTGCTGAGGAAGTTGGGAATGAGGGTTGTGTTGTGTGGCAGAGGTCTGAGGCTGCTGTTCAGGCTGAACAGAGCTGTAAGAGGGCAGCAAAGGCTGAACAGGATGAGACTCAGATGTAGTCAGTGAGTACTGGCCCTCCATGCCACCTACAGCTGCAGGATATACAAATAAATAATAAATCATGACCCAGCCATTACAGGCACTGACGTAATGCAATGCTTGTTAAATTTCACTACATTGCTTACATGAAGCAGGCGCTCCAGGCTGCTGTTGCAGGTGGTGCTGCTCCCCCTCTGGCTCCTCTGTCTCTATAGGAACTGGTGTCAAGGTCGACATGGGGGGCTTTGTGGTGGAAGAGTGAGCAGGAGTGGGCTCGCTGGAAGGCTGCTGCCCCCCTTCCTCTTCCTGCTTCCTCTTCTCCTGTTCTTCTCGTACCAGCTTCCGCTGTTCTCTCTTCCTGCAGATCAGAGCCACACGGTCTTTTATGGCCTTGGCTATGGTCTTATGATCGCCCTCAAACACATAGCCTGAGTCAACCTGGAAAGTGATTAAGCAAGAAAAAAAAAAAGAGGAACATGAAGACAAAGCAAGTCTAATAAGGAGGCTGGAAAATTAGAAAGCTAAACCACAAAGACAAGTCACTGAAATAAAGACATAAATGTTTAAATAAACGGCAGGTGCAATGAGCTTTGCTACCATCTCCTGTGCCACATCTTCAGGGACATCTTTGTGGAGGTCAAAGGAAAACTCAATGGCCTCATTATCCTTGTATTTCCCTTTGAGCTTCTTAACATCCTCAATGCGCAGCCACAGTTTGATAGCCACCATCTCCCCATCATCCTCTTCTGCAAGTTCGACACGAACCCCTGTCTCTTCCTGAAAAAAGGCGTGGTTCAACAGGTCCTTGATGGAATATCTGGTTAAAAAAAAAAACAATAGACAGAGAGGAAAAAAATGTGAGAGCGACACAAATAAGACATACTTTCAGGAATTTTCAATTGCTGTGTTTGTACAATTTTGTTCAGCAGACCTCTCATCTTTGTTTTGACGAATACATCCTTCAATGATTTCTTTGACTTCAGGAATGGCTACCTTATCGAAACTGCCAGGCTTCACTCCCTGTAAAAGTATAACACAGAAAACATCCAAATCATACAGAGCCTGCAAACAGAATCAAACTCGCATAATGTCTACCTTTAACGTTGATCAATCGTGTGCTATTCACAAAATACTGATTTAAATATCAATTACTAGACATACACGATAAGTAATACGTGACCATAAAATGGTAATATACATATAGTACCATTTTCCAGTACCTGCATTTTACATATAGATAGCAACTAGTGAACGTAGGCTACAAGCTGTTATAAACAGGTAATGAAAAAAATGGAGCTACTTAGCACATTGACATTTTATGGGAAGACACCAGTCTAATACCTGTTTACTGCCTAAAGCCCAGTTATGAATCTTACTTTGCACTGAGCTTTAGGGATGTTTCTACCAGAGAAACGTTTTCAGGAACTCAGGAGCTTTAGGTACATTTCCACCCAGAAAAGCCAGGACTATTCTTAGTTCCTGTTGCAGAGAATGTAACCCTGGGACTACTGAGGTGAAGTTTGGTATCCAGCATATAGCTAACAAACCATTATTAAGAATAATTTTATATCAGGAAATGATGCAGCTGTCAAAGTTTCCATGATAATTTTGTTTTTACAAATTTTTTTTTTTTTTACAAAAAACATCAAAATGTTGCAGAAGTATATGTTGTAATTTTAGCATCATATTTATGCAGCAGATTAAAAATCAACAGATAACGCACCTTCAATGTCAAATGTTACTTAACCACATTTTGTTGTTATCTGCACTGCCATATGATCCACACCATATGAAAGTAAATTTCGTTTCACATGAGTCTAGCCAGGATTATACTTATGGAGCTAATAAATAGTGCAGACCATCAACTGGTGAAATGCAATCATCACAGAATTGTTCTGATGACTCTCCCTGGAATCACGTCTGTACAGGAACAGAAATCTTTAGCAATTTAAGGCTTTAGAAATGTATTTTATTTATTTACCTACAGTAACATTTTATTACCACTATTTAGCCTGATTTTTCATTTCTTCCCTATGATCCAGGTTTAAAAAAAAAAAAACAACAACATTGGACATTCTACCTAGTACCGTCATGCATAGTGTAGACCGACATTTGAAATTTAGCCACAGAAAATGGACTCTCACTCTCTTGTTGTTTTTGCTTTTTGTTGTTGTTTTGTTTGTTGCTGTGAGCAGTGATGTTCAGTAGAAAGTACTATTAGTGTCACAGATGTTCTAAAGAACCTCTGTGGAAATGTGCATACTGATTTTCACTTTTTTCTGTATGGTGTTGCACATGACTAGACTGGAATTCTTGAAAACACAACTTACCACTCATAGAGGGGAAAAAAGAGTGAAGAAAATGCCTCATAAAAGGCCAAAAAGGGGAGGATTTAAAAGAATGGAGCGAAGGAGAGGGGAGGAGGACGAGCACACATGGCCCTCTCCTCCATCAAAAGGTTGGGCACTTACGCTGGTCACTCTGCGATAGATCTGTGCCGCATTCTGGCACTCGGAGTACGGGTACTCAGAAGTAGCCATCTCCAGCATACACATCCCAAAGGCATAGACATCCACTGACTCGTCATACTTCTCCTCATACATCTCAGGCGCCATGAACTCAGGGGTACCTTAAATCAAAAGAACGGTTCAGAACTCTCTCTCTCTCATTTCCCTACAACACCCTCTCTGTGAAGAGGAGAGAGGAAGGTGATGCTGCTGAAGATGACCTCTCCAGAAACCTGTGAGAAAAGAGAAAGAGAGGAGGGAGAGCGAAAAAGGGATAGAAAGCGAAAAAGAGGAGGAGGGGGGGGATAAACTGTTCTCAGTTAGGCTGTCATGATAAGAAGCCCAAGTTTCTCAGTGTAAGGCCTTTAGGGCAGGGCTATGGAAACAAAACTAGAGTACAGAACCTACCAGAAGGCCTGGACTGACCAAAGTATTCAAGCTCAGTCTGTTGAAGGGGAGTGACTGAGCATTAAGTAAAGGTGTTAGGCATTCGATAATGTTCACAAAAGCTGAGTTTAAGACAAAGTGTTAGCCAAACAGTTAACTGGGAAATGTTTGAGGTGAGTCAATGGTCAGTCAGCAGCCCAGGACCGATAATTTAAGAGAAAGCTAAAATCCAAGCTATGGAAAGAACTCTTAAGTACATTTTGTTAGCCTGTTGCAAATCCCCTTAAAGGCACTTACCTTTCTGATACCTGTAAGAAAGAAGAGCAAATTAAAATTACTAAGCATAACTTATTCCATAGCTAGTCATTGATTAGTGAGGTTCTGCACACTAGTTTATGCAGTAAAAAAGCTGCCCATAAAACAAAGACCCCACACAGAAAAACTTATCATATTTAGAATTGATTTGTAATGTGTCACTTTGTACTGGTTGACTTACCAGGCCCATTTTCTGCATTTACCGCAGTACACTAAATAATCCTTAAAGTAGAATAAGGGAGATCTGAGGTTAGAGTCTAAAGTTTCCTAAAATGATAAATGTACTCTAAGTCTATAACTGAGAGGAAATGAGGAGAGAGATTAAGGCTTGGATCTTAAGACACTGTAAGAAAAAAAAATATCAAAACAGAAGATCTACCCTTGAGAGAGAAAAATGACAGTTATTAGCATCAACATTACGCATTTCATTGAAGAAACAGACCACCAATATCCAAACCACAGGACAAAGATCATTCAGAACGGTACCTGAAAGCCCAGGGCTCACCTCTAGCTTTTGTGCTATCCCTTTGCCATGATCAGGTTTGCCTGCAGACAAGCCACAATACAACTACGCACATCACTGACAAAAAGAGTAAAACTACTTACTCTCTGGAGGAACCTGAAATAAGGGCCTCTTAAAACACTGAGGATAATATGATCAACAAAACAATTTTGGACCTAGAGAAGGGAGGGGAATCCCGTGCGGAGAGACAGCGCGAGCGAGAAGCAGGGGCCCTGGTTTGCTGTGGTTTGGGGGCTCACAGAAACACTGTGGTCTGCCTTCGCGCCACAATGTTAAATCACACTTTTAGAAGCCAAAGAAGAGAAAGAAACTTCAGAAGAGGACAGACTTTCTTCTTCCTGCCAGCAAACCCGCACAGCGAGTTGACACGAAAAGGACAGAGAAACAGTGTACGGTGGCTTATGGGGTCGTACCTATGACACTCTTGGCAAAAGAAGCCCTCTTGAGAGTGGCGAGGCCCAGGTCACCGATCTTGACGGATCCAGTGGGCCCAGTGATGAAGATGTTGTCACACTTGAGGTCACGATGGATGATGGGAGGAGACCTGGTGTGAAGGAAGTGAAGCCCTTTCAGGATTTGCCGACACCAGCTGCGCAGGACTTTGATCTTCATCTCCTTAAACCGCTTCAAATACCTGCAGAGCACAACAAACCACCAGCATGGGAAAGCAGTTTTATTTATTTATTTATTTTTTAAAACCAAGGATACTGAGATTTAATTTATACATAATAAAACTCTGACATTATAATTATTTTTCCTGCCAAAAATGTTTTTTCCTGCCAAATCATTTCTAGTCTAGAGAGGGCACAGATTATTTAAAATTGTTCATTTACGTCTTTAGGGTCCCGGATGTCATGAGCTCTGTCACGAGCACTATACATTTCCTCCCTTTGCAGGGAGCCTCCCAGGAATCATAGAAGCGCACAATGTTGGGGTGCTGCAGGCCCTTCAGCATGCCAGCTTCCTCCTTGAAGCGTTGTCGCTCTGACTTGGACAACTTGCGGTCCTGAAAGGCGTTTTAAACATGACATTATAAGATAAGAGTGTGTAATTGTCTCCTAAATTTAATGTTTGGCAATGTTAAATAAATACCACCAACTATTTGATGCAAACAGAATACTGTATATGGTTTGGAACATTTAAAATATATGAATAGTATAAACATGCTTGAAACAGTGCTAAATTCACAACAACTCCAAGCTCCTGTGGTATGACCTACTTTTCACCATGAGGTTACCCACAACTCCTGGAATGAGAAACATCCAGCTTTTGGAGGTCCTCCAAAAGCACCATCCCCCAAAGCTAATAGTATTACTCCCCACCCCTCAGTCCTATTTTACAAGCAGAACATCAACACCATCTTTACAATGACTTCAAACAATTGAACCCAGCAAGAAACTATCACAATGCAGATGGGAGCATGCTGGGAGGGGGAAATGCAGGTGGAGAGAGGGCTCAACTTCACACCGTATCCTACTGACATCTACAGCCATTTGTGGTCTGCAGAAGCAGCCATGGAATAATATGTTCATGCTTCCCCAGTGCATAGGCAGCCCACTAAAGTATGAAAAGCTCCTCTGCTTGAAGCCTTTGCCCACTCCTGGGCCTCGTACCAGTGTTGATAGGAGAGAGGAAATCTGTACAGGTTTTAGTTTGATTTTGTAAAGGGATCATGATGTACAGCAAGGTAATAATCTGTATACGCACATAGGCAAAGTATTACCACAATACTGCTTTTTCAAAATATAAAAACCTGGTAAACATTACAGTATTTCTAAGATTCTCATCAAAACAATTTCCAAAAAAAAGTTCAAGAAGTTTTCCCATTTACACCCTAATTTGATCAGCTGCCAATTCATCAGCCAGATTCCCCTGACCACACGGCAGCTACCAACTGGGTAGAGTGAAGGACATGGATGGCGGTGCCAATGTCAGGATTTAAGCTCACGATCATCTGAACACTCTTCTGTTGCGCCACATGGGAGCTCAGTTTTAGAATTTTAAATGGTAGACTACTGACTACTGTGACCAAAACAGAAAAAAGAAACTCCAATGTTCTTGAATCAAACTGTATGGAGAAACGAATAGATATCATATTTTAAATATAATTTTCTATAGCAGCCTCATGGGTAAATAAAACATCTAAAACATTAAAACTATGACATTTCCTTCTCATGAGTTTCTTCAGGTCACAACTGTCAACTTCAGTGGTTAATGTGATTAAAGTGCACAAAAGTTCACTCTGTATACAGGACTACAGTTCTGTGGCACATGAATCTGTTGTGCATTAATGATCAAGTTTATTCAAATACTAAATCTTTCAAGTTATATTTAGCAATATTTAAAGTTCTCAAACAAATTTGATGGGGCTAATATGGATAAGTAGTAGGTGTGTTATGTACTTGAAATTCTTACGGGGCTTTTATGTTACGTATCTTTCTTAGAATCAGATAAGGCACCTTTGGTAGCAAAACATTCAGAGCAACACAACACATTGGAATACGGAAACAGTTTATATTTATGATTTTTTTTTTTAACTCTGATATGCAAGGCTACTGTTGCAAAATTATTTCTTTCATTGCTGACCTAACATGACATAACTCAATCGGACTTGCAATGGAGGCACCAAGTATAAGCATGAGGAATGTCTTAACATTTATTTTCAGTAGCTATTTAAAAGCCAAACTGCTTTGGCAGCACAAAAAGCCCTTCTCCAAAAGACAACAGAAGTGAAACCATTTATAAACTTTTCCTGTACTCAGACCTAAATATTATTCAAATATGTCATGTGTGACATGAGCTATGGAATGGAAGTATGCCAGTGTTCTGCACAAACAGTGCATGTATTTTGCCTTCTGCTACTGATGTCTATTCCTTTTAGTGCAACGTTGCTACATATCAACGGTAGACAAAATGACACGACAGGCAAAGAAAGTCAGAAAGACAGGAAGAGTGGGAGGAGAAGAAAAGATGAGAAGGTGCAAGAAATAAGAGCCTCCGAGAAAGCCGAGTGTGAGAGAACATGTAAAAGAGTGAGAGTGAAATAGATACTGCAGCTTTTGTTTCAATGCATTTTCCAAACTGGCTCAACCTGAAGGCTGTTTGCAGCAGAGCTGCAGCTCACATGACCACATGCAATGGCCTGTCATTACCCAGCAGCAACAGCAATAAGAAGGAGGGGCAGAGAGGGCAAAGGCAAGCCTCGACAAGCCACAGAGCTACTGTTCACGTCGACAAGAAGAGACTCTGACCCACTTTCTCAATGTGCACTAGTGTGCTGCATTCACAGTGCAAAACTTCTCACAAGTGTCTATTACATTTCCTCTCTTAACCCTTCTGAAACGAAAGGAGGAAACAGGATGTCAATAAAGGCAAATAGCGAGTTGATGTTTCCAGCAGCAGGATGTTGCCCTGTGGTCTGCAGTGTCACTTGAACACTTATCAGAACCATCATGCTTGCAGCATTATGGAGTTCTGTGATTACTGGTCACCATTTCCAGTATAACGACGGAAAAATAAATGATCTCAGGTGCCATTGTGAAAGAAAAATTGAGCTACAATTTGCCTGGCAGTACTCTAAGCCACATAAAATATATTATGGTTCATTTTTGTCTTGGGATATATAGGAATAGGTATGAGTAAACCCTCTTGGTATGACTACCTGAAAAATAACTAATAATACTAATAATCTGAAGACTAACATTTAAAAATGTGCTATTCCAATATTTTGGAAGCAAGGACAACCAATAAAATGAGTAAGCAATAACACCCATTTAATAAATACTTTAAATAAGTATTTCAAACAGTTCCTCCATGTACTTCATTTCACACACTGAAAACACGAAGAGAAATCCCCTAGAGGAACCAGCAGAGTCACAGCTTAAATGGGACAAAGAAATTACTTACCTGCAGTTCACACCATGCTACCTCCACAGTCGTCTCTGTGTCCAATCCTTTATACACAGTCTTGAATGAGCCACGTCCGATCTCAATGTCAAACTTCAAAAATCGACCATCAGGGGAAGTTCCGACAGCCTTCGTCTCCACCTCCTCTATGTCCTCCTGGTCCTTCTTCTCAGTCCCACGCTGTTGTCCTGAATCAACACGAGCCTTCGCCTTGGATTCTTCATCTTCCTCCTTATCATTTTCCTGTTTTGTGCCTAGGCTAATGCCTGACTCCTGCTCAGATGTCTTGCTGTGTGTCTCCAGACACGGTTCTTTCTTCGTCTCCACAACCTGACTGGCTGACACCACGGGCCTCTGCACTGCGACTATCTCCTCATGAACACCATCTTTCGCTCCCTCCACCTTCTCAACGACTGTCCCATCAGTCTCAATCGGAGCTGTGATTTTAATCTCACCAGCGTTAAGATCGGTGGAAGTGGTTGAAAAATCCGGTGGGGCATTCAGGAAAAAGATTTTGCTAGGAAGCTCCAAAGCTGTGGCGTTCGAGTCACAAATAACACTGCGCCGGACAAATCGGTGCTCAGCTTTTGAGTCCCGCTCCATTGTGTGGTGCCGGCGGCGGACTTCGGGACCAATCCGTTCACCCAACTGCGTGTCTGAGTTGGAGCCATTGGTGTTCTTTGAAGCTGGGGACAGGAACTTGACCATCTTGTCTCTAAAACTTTCAGACATATCTCCACTCACAGGGTGAGGAGACACTCAAAAGCTAGATCACTTCCATACACTTAAATAAATAAAGAAATACTAAAAGGCTTCTTTGCTATGTCTTTGGGTGATCGCTCAAATGACGTCAATGCTCTTACAAACTAGAGGGCTTGAGTAAAGCACTGGAAGAGCACTGTGAATGAAGTAGGGAGAGACTAGTTCACAGACTAGCACAAACTGATAACAATGCACAAGGGCTTTTAAACTTAGGTCATCCATTGTACAGGAAAATGTAGGCAGTGTTCATTCAACATAAGGTGTGACGTGAAAAGGCCGGGCTGTAATACTTGACATGCGCTTTTAAGCCACAAGGTTGCACAAGGTTCCAAACGTGATCCAAGCTTCTGTTTCACTGTAACAACACAAAGCAGAATTCATAGTCTTAAGAAAACATAATACTAATAAGTGTAATTTATACAGCACTTTTCTCAAACTCAGTACTACTTTACAGAGTTTCACTTCACTACACGTCACTTCAGAGTAAGCAAGCAAAGCCTTATTCAGACTGGATTAGTTTCACGGTAGGGAAGTGGGTGATGTAAGTATCACTTAGCATCTCTGAGAATTTTGTCCCATCTGATTCTGTCCTGTTAGTATTATTTACAGACTATTTACACCATATTTTACCTTCTACAGAATGACCAGTAGAAATAACACCAGATTAAAATATATATATATATATATATCCCCAGTCTGAATTGACATGTTTATAAAAAATTATGTTGTATCCTGTTGGAAAAGAAGTTTCGCACATATTCGTCAGTATAAAGTTACACCAGGAAGCGCTTGTGCTTTTCTATCATCTCTTACCTGAAACCAAAATGAAACAATTTATTGGCAGAATTTAAAAAACACAGAACAATAAAATACAGGTGACGTTTAAAAGGGGATATTAGGTGAGTTCCAAGAACAGGTATAGCCTACATATAAAATGTTGTGATCATCCTGAAGACACACATCCCGAAGACACACCCAACTCTGTGATTTATACAGAAATCAATCAGATGTCCTCCGGCAATATGTCTTCTCCAGTATGTCTGGAAAGCTTATCCGTCTAAATCAAATAATACTTAACAAATAATCCTCAGATACATGCATACATCTAGTACAAGACATAATGAAGATAAGACCAGTTGAGGAATGAGGTACATCGGGATGTCAGAAAACAGAGATAATGTATAGAAAACGGAACTGCTTAGTTATTACCCAGAGACTCAGGACACTCAGAAAAGCTGTTCTGAAAGAGAGACCTCTTCTCTGTACTACCAGGTCCCAAATAATACACCAACAAAAAGTGACAGCACACTTTTTAAAAATATTGACACTAACTGAGCTACACTGACTGTAACTTAGAAACTAGAGTTGAACAACTCAGCTTTACAAAGTAACCCGTCATCATAAACATGCTAACTTTAATTGCAGGACAGCAAAAAGTTCGACACAGTCATTCTGTGAACCAACCACATGAATCAGCTGTGAGATGACACCAGCAATCACAAATCCATAGACGTGTACTTAGCGGATGTGACGGCTAAAAAGTTCCCTAGCTCGATCGTTCACTTAAATCCGATCACTAATAAAGGTCAAGTCAAACCAGAGGGATCGTAAAAATTTACCTAACCACGCAGGCCAAATAGCAACCAGTTGAGTATAAAATGACTAGGAGCTATGAGCTTGGCTATACTTGCTAATTAGATACCTCTAGCTAATGGCTGGCGTTCAATGAATGACTATCACTAACGTTCTTTAAGATACTGTTTTCACTACACGACTGTCCTGGAAACACTCACACACACTATATATATATATATATATATATATATATATATATATATATATATAGTCAATACACTTTCTTAAATAATACAATTATAATACTTTTCTGTTCTGTTCTCTCCACAGCGCAAGCTGGCTAACGCTAATAGCTCGCTTTCGCTAACTAACGTTAGTCAAAGCAAATGCAGTTAGCTACAGCTGCTAACCGGGAACATTCGGAGGCGCGAAACTCACACGGTTACAAGAGAAAACTTTCATAAAACAAAATATTAAAATTATTTATTTTTTTCTAAAAACAAACACTTACCGAAATTATGTGCATCGTCATCCTCGTTATCTCTGGTTTCTCTGGACGCCGCGCGCGCACCACCGAAACTCCTTTAGCTAGCTAGCTAGCTAATTACCGGGTTATATACAACGTCTGAAATGACTCATGTTTTGAGCCATACTGTTATGTATGCGGATATAGTTCATCTGTCGTGCCAGGAAACCTCCGTAAACAGTACACAGATAAACCGAAGCCGACAGGTTCGGGTCCAGTCCGCCGCGAGCAGCCGACAAACTGAACGGCAGAATTACAAAGTTCGAATGTCAAAGTGCTAAAACCACGCGCCTTCTCGCGAGATTTGCAGATATGCACGCGGACTCTTTGTTGTAGGTCTTTATCGGTTTGATTTCCTTATTCAGCTGGTTATCAACACAAAAACTAAAGCAAACGAGTCCCATGGTCTTAATAAAACGCACACACCAGGCAGAGAGTCCATTCCCGTGCTATTTAGGTGTACACGAGCTATTTTTTTTTGCTGTTGTTGTTGCAACACAAAAGCTCCTTTGCTACTTATTACAGCTAGTCCGTAAATCAAACGATTTCCACTCGACGGACTTAATTTGGATTTATGGACGCATAAACAGGCGTTTTATAGTTTTTCCATCTCAGTGCGAAACCATAAAACACAGCCGGCAAAAGAACAATCCGCATTCTCCTCTCTCTTCCCCCGAGACAGCCCAAAATAACCTAATAACGCAGTGTGGGCACGAGCGCCCCCTCCTGCACAGAGCCACGCATAACATGACAACACACTGGAAATCTACTAACGCAATTAGCAACCACAACAAAGGAACAGGAATCGCGTACATAAAATACGTACATAACACATAGCTACACAATACGAATAGAACCGGAGATATTAAATGTTACCCAGTGGTGTTTTCATACATTCAGAAGCTTTTGTCTTTCTCAGTCTTATAAAATAAATAAGAGAATGATGTCACCATCTACACCTATTTCATCTCCCTAGGGAAGGTTTGCCTGATTGTAGCTCTAAATAACATTTCCTTTTTTTCTTAAAGGAAACCTCCACCCTGAAACACATTAAATGTGTTTATAATGAAATATTTGTGATGTGTTTAGAGATTCTTTTGCTGATTTGTTGGTTAATGCTTCTTTGTTACTCCTGTGAGAAGTTAGCAGTTGTCTGCTGTGCTGGTGTCACAGGTAGACACTGCTACCAGTTAGAATGACATTGAACAGGAGAAAAAAAATTCTAGCCTAATGCAAAACTGACTGGTTTTGCTCCTAACTCCTAAAAACAGCTTAATTTTTCACTCGCCATTTTTCATTCACATTCACTGTCATATTAATGAGAAATATAATGTAGAAGAGTAGTGGAGACAGCAAACGCTGGAAAGTACCAGAAGGCAATGCAGCTATACAAAGAGTTGCACTAAGTTAAAGCAGAGGCTTGGCTCAGCTAGTAAGCAAGCTATGAGGTGACAAGCAGGATAGTGTTGACATTGATATTAGCATGAAGGTTGAAGCTTATCTGTTTGAGCAGAGCTTTCAGATGAGGAGGTGAGAGAGCTGGACAGACTAAAGGACTAAAGCGCTGCTGCATTGCTCTCTTTAGGTAGAGATGAAGCAAAAATCCCTCTGGTGCCACTCATCAGCAGGCAGTCAAAAGACACTAAGAGTAATGTAGGAAAACTGCTAGCCAAAGTGAAAACAGACTAACTTGTCAATGAAAGAGGTTTAAACTAAAAAAAATGTCATCTCAGAATTTCATTATAAAATTAAATGCCACTGAAGATTAAGTGTTAATTATAAAGATTTGTGTAATTCGTTTAGGCTGAAGTCCCTATCACATATGGTCTTCAGTGTCCTTGTCTGATGTTAAGGAAGTTAAGGAACATACATATGTATATAAAGGAAAGTACACTGCTGCAATTACATATTACAAAAATAATGGCTACTATTACATCAACCATGAAACATGATCATTTTTGCTCAATAATTATCAAAATGTATGCCTTTGTGTATATTTTGCTCTCTTTCTTTTAAACTAGAAAGTTGCTAATATAGTCAGTCCAGCATGCTTGACATGAAAGAGCAGGACAGTTGCATCAGTGGTAGTAACATTATGTAGTTATGTGTGATAATTAGTAGTGATGTTTCATCTTGTGAAGTTGTGAACGTTTCGAGCCTGCTCGCAAATACACTCTGATCCCACTTTGCAGGCTTTAATCAGCTTTGTTGTAGTGTGTAGATGTGCAGTGTCCAGCTGATTTTAAGTTCCAATAAGACATAATAATAGAGTGAATTCAGATATATTGGGACAGTTTTTGAATTTCTACCTTGTCTAAACTTTCTTGCCATTAATTAAAAAAAAAATCTGAACACAGGATACATTTCTGAAATCCTCATGGTATTAACTACCTACATGTGAAAAAATGTGTCATATTCTAAAGAGGCATGATTTACCACAGTCAAAACAGTCTGAAAACCATTTCCTGACATGTTTGGGAATTATGGACATTATGGATTAACTTTATCATCATTCACGAAATTCATCAACTTTTTCTAATATTGTATGAACACAGTATGTTACATATTAAGATGTTGGGTTGAGTAACATACTTGATTTAATTGCTTACAGCAATTATAACAATAATAGGGTTTAGACAATCTTCTAAATATCTTCCAAATTCATAACCAAATTTCCAAGTTCAGTATGAACAGGTTAGATAAAAACCCCAGTAGAAAACCACAACCAAAATGTAAGTAAACAGAATAGTAGCAGAATAGCTCAGGATTTAAAAAAAAAAACCCAGCAATATCAACTTCCAAAATTATATGATCACAGTACACTAAGTAAAAATCTCTGCATAGTAAGTAGTAGGCCTAAATGATGTTCTATATTTCTCAGTCTATCTCATTCCCCTGCTTATTTAGATGCTTCATATAAACACCATTTAATTCACATTTAACATAGTAGTGGAATGTGTGTTTCCTGCATCCATTATTTCCTTATATTCTGTTAAAGCTCCCTTCACCTTTCCTCATTGAACTTGTACTTTTTCCTCTGCTGTTTTTTTTATTCATATACTCTCTCTCTCTCTCTCTCTCTCTCTCTCTCTCTACGTTTCCACTTTGTGCCATTCTGCTTTTTCCAATAAATGTTAGGGTTGAGGTATTAGAGGGCAAGACTGGATTATAGTAATGTTAGTATGTTTTATCTGGGTCCACTCATCAGCTAATTTCTAAGGCATTTGTGGGCTGAATTTGGTGTGTGAATTCACAGCTCTGTGCTGCAAAGCCACAGGAAATGAATAGCTACCTGCTTCTGCTTTGTCACTTGCTAGTGTGAATCCACCGTTAGGCACTTCTGAGTCATAATTTCCTACATTTGCATTTTATCAGGTACACCTACCATCTAGGTGCGCTTTGGATATTTACAACTATTGACTGCAGCCCAAATTTGTCAAAATTTGTCAGCCTCCCTCTACCTCATTCATTAAAGGAAAGTGACCACCACAGAACCACCACTGATCAGATTATGAGTGATGGACACTGACAAGGTAGAGAGTATGGCATTGGTATGAGCATATGAGTATTAAGGGGGTTGTTAAACACTCATTATTACTGTTGAGTTGGAAAGAAATGTTTTCCTTGCTACCGTTGCCTCTGGCTTACTAAAGTCTATATCCAGAATTTATATATTTCTTTGTGACAATGTCCATTGTTAAAAGTGCTATACAAATAAAATTGAATTGAATTGAAGGTGATGGAACTCTGAAAGTGAAGTGGGAGGAGGGTGCATGTTCAATTACATCTCATGCCATATGTAGGAAAAAAAAAAAAAACAGCCCACAGGAGGAGTAAGGTGAAGGGTACTACTGCAGGATTGGTCCTTACTGTTGTCACTGTGACACAGTGACTGTCAGTTGGTTCCTGCTGTCCATCATGCCACAAGTACAAACTCAGATTTTTATCCTCTCCAAGTTACTGAGGGTACCACAACACTGTTCCAGATGATTCTGGCTCATTCCAGCTCACTTTAACCCATCCATATAGCTACAGTCCCTGGGGAAAAAAAAGTATAAAAGTATACCTTTCCTTGTCACTGCGGTGGTAACTTCTTGACTTTTTGACTTTCATGCAGTTATCTTATCAGCCAATCATGTGGCAGCAGTCCAATGCAAAAATTCATGTAGCTACAGGTCAAGAGCTCAGTTAATGTTCAAATCAAACATCAGAATGAAGAAAAAGTGTGATCTCTGTGAGTCTGATCGTGGCATGGATGTTGGTACCATGCTGGTTTGAGTATTTCATAAACTGCTGATCTCGTGGGAATTTCACGCACACACCAGCCTCTTGACTTTACACAGCTGTAGAGGTGTTCCTAATAAAGTGGACAGTGAGTGTATATGTTTAGTTGGGTACTTGATAGCAAGTGTTTCAATCCACACATCAGTTTGAATAGATACTACAAAATGGCGGCTCCTCACTCCGTGGTCCCCTGCGTGGGATTCATAATATATGACATTAGCCCCGCCCACTCAGATTAGGCAGGCGCACGTCGCGAGCGCGCGGCGTAGGCGTTACGTCATCGAACTCCTTCCAGCCCTGATGGGAAAGGATGCTGCTAATGTCTGCAAATAAATTAAAAAAAAAAATATCAAGCAATATAGAGGAATAGGCTTCTTTCTTTAGGGCGCTGTTTGGACACTGGAGGCTGCAGCACTTCATTTGAACACATGGATTAAAACAACAGATGGTAATTTGAATTTGCAAGAAATTGATTGTCTGTCTTGAGATACATTGTGATGAATGAAATGGATGTGCATGATTATTTAGTGTGCATCTAACGAAATATTTGTCGATCGACAGGGTTTGTTAGTAACAATTTTATTTTTCTTAAATATTATCCTCGAAAATCCTTATAGGATTTTTTAAAATTATTATTATTATTATTTCTTTTAAAGAGGAGTGGATAACCTGCTATAGGCAATCAAACCGGTACAATGGTGGACGGCTGGAGAAGGGCAAGGGGAGGATGCTTGCAGCTGAATAATTGCACCAAGGTGATAGTGCTGGGAGCTGGGACAATCTGCCCAATAAAATACCTGAAACCTTTAAGGAAATAAGAATTGTGCAGCTTAGAGCGCGCGCTCGTATTTGCGCATCTCGCGCGTCTTCGGTCACATCCGAGTTTTAGAGCTCACGCCTAGATTTAGGCTATATATGAGCCATGATGGAATCTGACTAGAAGAAATTGACGTATTGATCATATGCATGGCTGTTTAAACGGACAGCAGAGAACTGTGCGTGTCTGAACGAGACATTGGACAATTTCTGTTTGTTAAACGCTTTAAATGTGAATACTTGGAGCACGAATACGGTGCAACCCCACCTTTCTTCATTGCATAGCCGTCACCTGGTGGTTTGTAGTCTAGATGCATTTCGAGAAGTGTGACCTAAAATTGTGCAAAAAAAATATTTCATGATTCAATTATATTTATGCTGTGTTGAGTAATTGTGATATGGAGCGCACTTGATGTTGCTGGCAAGTGTCTGTGTTTAAACAGTAATGCCATAGCTTAGGCCTTAATATTAATTGTAATAGGAAAAGGGTTTAAATGCCCATCTGTCTGCAGTCAGCTGGAACAAAGGTGTGGGCTGTTTCATCCCAGTGACCCACATGGCAGTGATCCTTTGGCATGGCATTTTTTCATATACAGGCTGTACCTTTTATTTTTCTGCAGGGCTCAGTAGGTGTTCCACGTTAGCCACAGACAGACCGTCCTTTCCCAGACAGAGCAAAGAAAGCTGCTGTCCTCGTGCAAAGGGGAAAGCAAGAGTACATCCTTACATGCAAGAAGAATGACTGTTTGTTAACAGCTTGGGTGTGGTACGTATTTGTCCTATCTTCAGCTGGTTTACTGTAGTCTGTCAGAATGTACGGCAGCTCTCGCTCTGTGAGCAAAATGGATGGCAATCACAGTGGGAGCCGGAACAGCCAGGGCAACTCAGGCCGCTCTCCCCGGCTGCCGCGCTCACCCCGAATGGGACACCGCCGCACCAACAGCATGGGGGGCAGCGGCGGTGGGCCTGGTGGCCCTGGGGGCAAAACTCTTTCCATGGAGAACATCCAGTCCCTCAACGCTGCCTATGCCACATCCGGTCCCATGTACATGAGCGACAATGAGGTTGCACTCGCCACCTCCTCCGACATCCCGAAAAGTGGTGTGGCAACCGGACGCTTCGGTGGCAGCATCCCATATGGCGTGCGTGGAACAGTCACTGGGAGCACGCCTGACATGGCCATGGTGCCTACTGTGTCCACAGACTCCATAAGCTTTGGAGGAGAGCTCCATTCAGCATCCACTGTGCCACATTCATTGCGCCAGGCCAGGGACAACACCATAATGGAACTGCAGGCGCAGCTGAAGGAGGTGCTGAGGGAGAATGAGCTCCTGAGGAAGGAGGTGGAGGTGAAAGAGAGCAAACTCAGCTCGTCCATGAGCTCCATAAAGACCTTCTGGAGCCCTGAGCTGAAGAAGGAGAGGGCGCTGCGCAAGGATGAGGCTTCCAAGATAGCAGTGTGGAAGGAGCAATACCGTGCCATTCAGGATGAGACTCAGGTGAGGAGTATATATGTGTGTGTGTGTGTGTGTGTGTGTGTGTGTGGGCACACTGGTCTGAGACCAGTTTTGCTACTGTAATGATAATTAAGATAAGATAATTAATTACTTTAATTAAGATTGATGTCCATAAATGAATCTTCTGTCAAATTTGTAGATTATCCTGTGTCTTTGCATTTGTCTATGTTTTCTTGCATACCTTTAGCATAATTCTTGACAGTGTGTTAAATGTTTCTCCTTTGCATTAAGATATATCAAGACAGTAATTATGCCTTGTAATTGTGATTCAAAACCATATTAATATAATGTCTACATAAGCCATCATATACAGAATGTCCTATACTACAGAAAATGTGACAAATGTCAGTGTTCTTCCAAAAGATATTTTTGATGATGGTTTTGGAGAGTGCTGTCTAACATGTCAATTAAAAATCTCTCATTGCTGTTCATTTGGGTTGAAATCTGATGACTGTGAATGTCATAGCATATGATTTACATCATTTTCGTCTCCACCAAACCAATCAGTGAGCCCTCTTGTCCTGTGGATGAGGGCGGAGTCATCTTGAAAGAGACCATTCCTATCAAGATAGAAATGTTTCAATATAAAATAAGGTTTATCAGTCAAAAGAAAGTTCTGTTTAGTTGAAGAGTAACCATAAGGGGACAAGTGGAACCAAACCATAGCAGCAAAATCCCTCCCACAGCATAACAGAGCATCTGGATTTTCCTTTAATTCCTCACTCTCTGTAGCTCTAGCATGGGCATGTAAGGATGTATGGAGGTGCACTATTTAGAAGAAATGAAAGTTTGATATTAAATATTAAAGGAAAACTCCACCCTGAAACATATTAAATAGTGAAATATTTCTGCTGTGTTTAGTGATAAATGCAAATTTGTTAGCTGATTCTGTATTTTCATTATTTCTTCAGTTACAATGGTTTAATAGGAGAAAAAAAAATGTAAGAATCTTAAAGGGATAGCAGTCAGGTTTCACTGTTAGCACCTAAAAAAAAAAAAGAAAAAAAAAGCCTCTTTTCTCACGCACCATTTTCCAGTGATGTTCAAGGTCATATTAATGAGAAATCCAGTGTAGAAGCAGTAGAGACAGCAAATATTGGACTCAAAGTTCCACAATGCAATGCAATTGCACAGATGCTTGGCTTGGCTAGTTAGCAATCTATTGACGGTGTGTTGACGGTGGTATTAGCATGACTCGTAGCTAATGCAAACTAATTAGTATTAGTTGGATCTTTGGAGCCTGATCTGTTTGAGCAGAGAGTACAGATGAAGAGATGAGATGAGAGACTAAAGGACTAAAACGCTGCTGAATCGCTCTCTTTAGGTAGAGGTGAAACAAGGGCTAATGCTGCGTTCGTGGTGTATTGTAAGTGGTAATTTGCAAGTTGTAATACTGTCATTTTTGGAAATAAAATCATGGACGCTTCCATGAAATTGTGCCATTTGTTTGCTTTGTCAGAACATGTAAAGCTCATGAAAAGCTACTTTAACTACACTTTTACAATTACAGGCCTGAGTGGCCATTGTTATTGTTCTACTATTGTGAGCTTCAAACATTCATGCAGTGTTTCGGACTGAAATTGCAACGACAGCAGACAAAAGCGAGTAGCTTAGCAACAAGTCAGCCACCTAATATTAGTAATAACTCTATTGCTGATGGTACTTTACACCTTAGAAGGTCTTTAGTGAGGTTTTTATTTATTTATTATTTATTTATTTCTTGAGACGTCCATGTATTGTTTTCATATAGGATTTTTAGATTGCACTATAGTATACTATAAACAGGCTAAAAGTCCTACAGTGCTAAACAGCAGTAAATAATTGAATGATTTTGGTGAGATTTTATGATCTCAGTGCAGCAAACACTATCTGCTGTAATACATTAGCTTCTGCTGTTTACAGCAACTAAAGATGATTTTAAACATGATTATGTTCAAATTTACACTAACTCTTTGACATGATTCCATGTCAATAGCAAAGTTATGAACCTGGAGCAGAAATCTTGCTAAATATTCCAGTCAACACATTAGAACTATGCATGCAAAAAAGCTTATACAAGCCTATATATTTATATATCACTGTGCATCATAATACAGAAGAAATTGTTAAATGAATATATATTTACACACTAGAGTCCAAGCATTAGATAAATACTGTTAAAGATTTGTATCAACAATTTGAAGTCGAATTGTTCTCCACAATCCAATCACATTAATGTGTGTCACATCCAGTGCATTAATCAGTCATATGGATGTTTTAGACTGTAGAAAGTGCTAAAAATTTATCTACGCAATAAGATAATTCTTTAGAACATGGTAAACATTGAAAAATCAATGATTACTTCAATGAAATGCATAAATATTTGTTCATTTCCTTACTATATACTGCAGGCTGCAAAATAAAGCCAGTCAAAGAAAGATGTCTAACGTCTCAAAAGTTTCATTATTTCCAAAATGGTGCTCAAACGACATATTTATCAAATTTACAGAAAAACATTTTGATTAAGCTGTTTTACTGTTCACACTTTCTTCAGTATCTCCATGTGGCATGTTTATAGTTCATACATTGATACTTAATTTTATAAGAGCGTTGTTATTAGAAATGTAAGCAGTATTTCATGCCAGATTTTCCAGATGACTGTTTAGATGACTGTCTTTATTGTTTTGAAATCTCAGATTCATTGTTTGAAATGATACTGACAGCAGAAAAAAAAAATTGGCCCCAGGATCAGGCTTTGTTCCACAAGCTTCCAAAAATCTTTCCTCCCTTGTGTAATGAGCATAAGGGTCTGGTCTGGTCCCAACATGCCCGTATACTCCTGCTTCCCACACCACGTTGTGCTAATCTAATGTCCTACTGTCCCGCTGAGCGATAGATCTTTGAGCTGCTAATTGAAGATGGCCGTTTGCAGATTTTCAGTGCCCTGTTCGAGTCTCGGTAATGCTGCGCTCTCTGCTCTCTGCTGCCATGTGCCGAGCCCTCTCATTTTAGTGATTAGTCTCAAACTGTGATTCACAGCAACATGGCTGTCTTGTCACATCCACACACGAAGGGGCGTAGTGCAGGAAGCTAACGATGGCTGTGTAATTTGGTGGGATAGGCATTGTCATGCTGCTCATGCTGCTCGGTTCCAGTTAAAATTACACTGATATTTTCAGAGACAGTATATGTGTACTCTGATTAGTACTATGTGCTATTTAGCAACATGCTTATTTGAGCTTAATTAGACCTTACCATCCAATATCAAGCAATTGAGTGTGTTTGTGTGTGTGTGTGTGATTAAGTAATTGTGCAATAACTGCTTTTCTGTTGCTGCTCTTGATAATGCTCTAATGTGAATGGAGAATGTTTGGTTAAAGATAAAGCACAGAAGTCAAATGTTAGCAAGTCATGGTGGTGACACCTTTTGTGACCATGTGTTACATTACACATGGCCTGTATGTATTTCAGGTATACGTAATCACACAGTTGGGGCAGGGGGGGGGGATATTATTTCTCTTTATATTATTTTTTCCTAAAGATTTCATGATCTCAGTATCCTTGGCATAAAATGTACTGTTCTCTGTTAGATATGGTAAATAAGCCATGGTTTCCAGATGGCCCACATGGGGGCTCCATCCGCCCTCATCTCTGCCTCACTACACCACACCACTCACACCCTGCATCTGCCAACGAGACTTACGCTTGCCTGGCTTCCACGCCAAATTTGTCAGCTATTCCTTTATTCTTTGTTCAAGCTTTGTTTCTTTATTTTCTTTATTCAGATATCAAATATGATGCAACAGACACAGAATGCAATATCATAGTATTTATGCCACATACATCTGGAGGATTTAGTCTATGCCAGATAAACCATTGTTCAATTTTGTATGCAGCCATCTCAAGAGACTGAGAATATGCACTTTAAATGTCTACTGCTTGGAGCACTACAAAGCCCTCTGGTTTTCAGCTTATTCAACCTTTTTTGGGGGAAAGTAAAAGATATGCAGCTGTGATTTATGGCAAGCTCAAGCATTGCTCTCTTAGAATTACCTTTTAGCTGATGTTTAACCCAGACTGGCTAACATTAAAAGGATACTCCAAGGTTTTTCATCCCAATTCTCATCCACTGTAGCATATGTGTGATTTTCCTGTACTGAGAAAAAGAACAGAAATTTTGTTTACTTGAAAATGTTGTGTAAAAGAAGTCTAAGGGCAGTTGTTGGAATGCTGTTTTTTTTTCATTGGTATTTCCTTTCATTTGTAAATAAATCTCTATAAATCCCTGTAATGTGTCCTTTTAGTGATAGGGCCATGAATATAGTTGAGTAGGTCCTTTTATGTATTAATACCATAAATC
Source organism: Pangasius macronema (assembly GCA_037577455.1). Classification (NCBI taxonomy): domain Eukaryota; kingdom Metazoa; phylum Chordata; class Actinopteri; order Siluriformes; family Pangasiidae; genus Pangasius; species Pangasius macronema. The sequence goes on along the minus strand of CM074951.1, from coordinate 20,482,266 downwards.
TTTAGAGAAGGTGTAAGTAACAGGGATTTTTTATTTTTATTTTATTTGTTTTATTTATTTTTTTTACTCTGTTGGTTCACTGTTTGAATGTTGGATAAAACTACATTAGGACAGCTTTAGTAAGACTTTTTCACATATCTGTTTCAGCTTAAGACCTTTATTGTTGCAGTGTAACCATTCTTGTTTTGAACTTGTNTTGGCATATTTTTTATTGACAGAAAGCAATGACTGCTCTTAGACCTTTATTATAAATTTGTTCTAGGTAAAGTGGTTTTCTGTTCCTCTCTCAGTACATGCTTTTACTGAAGTGCTTTAACTAGCTGCTAATACTAATCTGTTCAGTGGGAAATTAGAACAGTACAAACTTATTATTTACCATCTTTGTCCTCCTGTCTCATCCATGGCAGCACCTGCAGACCACAGTGCAGGCGCTGCAGGCTGAGTTGCGCATCCAACGTGACCTGAACCAGCTGCTCCAGCCACCAGGGGAGCCGCTCGCACTTGAGCCAGGCGAGGAGCAAGAAAGGCAGGCTCGCGAGCTCGTCCTGCTCCGCCGCACCATTCAGGAGATGGAGCTGCGGCTGGAGACGCAGCGGCAGACGCTGGTCGCACGTGATGACTCTGTCAAGAAGCTGCTGGAGATGCTGCACAACAAAGGGCCATCAAGCAAGTCCAGCGAGGAGGACCACGAGCTCACGTGCCGCCTAGCCGATGCCGAGATGCATGCACATCATTTGGAGAACCTGCTGGAGCAGCGTGACAAAGAGATGGTGGCTTTGCGGGAAGTGAGCAGCACATAAATTCCTATCAGCATGTTCTTATGTTCATGCAATGTGAAATATACATTTTTGGATGAAAAATGGTGAAAAATAGAAAATAGAAAAAGAAAATTAGATAAATGCAAAAAGTGTAACCCCTTTTTCTAAAACCATCATCATCCTTTTATAAAATAGGGTTAAAATGCATTTGTGAAACGGAATCTGCAGGGAATGTTTTTTGCTTTTACAGTACTGTTTTGATCATAAGACTCTAGCAGAGTGATAGAGTGTTGAGCCAAATTCGTAGCACAGACGCAGTTTCCCCTGAAGGTTTGATGACACATCTGAAAGCTCTATTTCTGGCTATAGTGTGAACAAAGTGCCAGGCATGTGCCTCTTATTCCAGGAGCTGCATCGGCGCCTTGAAGGGACGCCGGAGTCTACAAAAACCAAAGCTCTGCAAACCGTCATTGAGATGAAGGTAGAGCACATGTCAACTTTGGGCAACATTACTTAACCCCTTCAACTCAAAGGAGTAGACTTACACTCCAGACTTACATTCCTCAATCTCATAACTACATACCTTTTCTGTAGTTACTGAATAACATGCTTTAGCATGAATTACTGAGTAATAAACTGGGACATTACAGGGCTGATGATCATTGTTTTAGATTAGACTTAATCGAATCAAATGGTTATTAAAGGATTTTGTTTTGTTCATGAGCAGTACCTACACTGCACTCCAAAATGAGAGATGAAGCAGTGTGGGTGAGATTGTGACAAAAACACTCAGAATTGTTTCTATGTTTTTCAAGTCTAAATTTTTTTTTTTTTTTTTTTTTTACAATTTAGCACATATAAACCTTTTACATGGCAGTGTACACAGTACAGAGCATTGTATTCATGCTCCAGATGTCAGATGTGTGGTTTTGTGAGGCTTTTATGTGTATGTTGTGTGTGTAAAGGACTCACAGATCAGCTCTCTGGAGCGAGGGCTGAGGGAGTTGGAGGACCAGGTCATGATGCTGCGCTCCAGTAACATGCTGACTTGCGAGGAGCGACAAGAGGAGGTCAAGCAGATGGAGGTCTACCGCAACCACACCAAGTTTATGAAGAACAAGGTAGAACAAGTCCAATATGCAATTATAAATGAATTCCTTTTGCATCCTGATGCATCTTGATTTTTGATTTCCACCACCTACATAAATTTTTCTAGTATGACCATTGGCTTATTTTTAAGGTGAGACAGAATAGGTAGAAATGGCTATTTTGGTCATGTAAGTAGTTTTTCTGATTTTTGCCAACTTTCAACAAGGCTTAGCTCCACCTCACTTGTGACAGTTCTGCCCTGTCATATATCCCTGAAAAACTTTGTTGTCTGTTCCTTCGAGCTAGCATATTTATCCATGTATGTCAATTTCCTTTATGAGCCTTATAAACCACATCCCTCAAAGTATCTCCATCATTTCTAACATGAGCTTTGAAGTGCCCCAGTAGAACTGGAGTCAGGAGGTACCTTCTCTTATGCATATGCACAAACAACAATCAGAGTTTCCCTTCTGTGAGACTTGAGACCTTCTAAAGGCAACCTTCTTGTCCACTGGGAAAAATTTCAACTCTGAGGCCTTCAGCCTGGCCCTGGGGAATATCCCCATCACCTGCCTAAGGCATGCCTCCAGTGGGAGTAGGAGAAAGGCCATTTTAGAAAACATTTTAAATATTACATAATTTCTAACATTTCTTTTATAAAACTTCAAATACTTGTACGTATATCAGTAATTGACTGGCAAAGATTAATTGTCATAATATTAATTATTTAAAAACCTGCATTCCTGTAGTATCTTGCCTTAAACATAATAACATTTTCATCCAACATCCATCATAAACCAGCAGGCTTTGAAAGCCTGATTATGACAATTTGTGCATTGATGAAAAGAATTTGATCCAAGAATTTATTATTATAAATCTAACTGCCACAGTATATCTTTGACCGTTGACCATCTGTAAACGATGTTTATGTAAAATATTGAAGTGATATTTGTAGTCTGAACTGTCTTCTGTGAATCAGATGGACCAGGTGAAGCAGGACCTCTCTAGGAAGGACACCCAGCTTCTTGGCCTGCAGACCAAACTTGAGACGCTTACCAATCAGTTCTCTGATAGCAAACAGCACATTGAGGTGCTCAAAGAGTCCTTGACCGCCAAAGAGCAGCGAGCTGCCATCTTACAAACAGAGGTAGGAAATCAACCAGTGGTTTATCAATCCAACAATTTAACCTTAAGTTTTAATTTGGACTGATTAACTCCATTATCTCTCAGGTGGATGCACTGAGATTGCGTCTTGAGGAGAAGGAAACACTGCTGAACAAAAAGAGCAAGCAGATCCAAGACATGTCTGAGGAGAAGAGCACGCTCAACGGCGAGATCCATGACCTTAAAGACATGCTGGACGTCAAAGAGCGAAAAATCAATGTGCTACAGAAAAAGGTTGGAATTTACATCGTAATGTTGTCCCTGCAATTTCTAATCTCCTGATCAAAATCTTAAGACCAGGGAAAATATTACAAGTATTCACACTTCGCACTGGTGGATTGTAACCAGGTTG
>CM074951.1:20439174-20478803 GCA_037577455.1 Pangasius macronema | reverse complement strand
GTGTGTGTGTGTGTGTTTATATATATATATATATATATATATATATATATATATATATATATATATATATATATATAAAATGATTTTCCAGATTGAGAACCTGCAGGAGCAGCTGAGGGATAAAGAGAAGCAGATGAGCAGCTTGAGAGAAAGAGTGAAGTCTCTGCAGACTGATACATCCAACACAGATACAGTTCTCAGCACCCTGGAGGACTCACTGGCCGAGAAGGTAAGAATCGCAACCAAATAATCATATATAGTCCATACAGAGAGCATTTAAATAAATGTTAATAAAAGATTTTTGCAACATAGCTTTTCATGCTAAGCATGTCACGCTAAGTGTCACTCCAAATCTTAATCCATTTATCACTTGTTTCAGGAAAGAATTATCGAGCGGCTGAAGGAGCAGCGAGACCGGGAGGAGAGGGAGAAGGCCGAGGAGCTGGACAGCAGTAAGAGAGAGCTGAAAGAGCTTAAGGAGAAAGTGAGCTTGCTGCAGGGGGACCTTTCAGACCGAGAGGTGAGTATTACTGCTTATATGGTCCAGTTTGTCTACTTGATACTCTGTCTTGTTGTGGATCATATTTTTCCATTTACATAATCCATGAATCATCTTCTAACACTTCAGCTCAAGGCAGCTGTTAACTGGGGATTTTTGGTTGTTTATCAAACCCAAATTCTCCAGCTTGCATTTTAACCTGTGAATGCATGATCATGCTAAAAATTATGTTTGAAGTGATTGATTTTTTTTTTCATTGCCACACAATGTTGCCTCATGGGACCTGTAACATGCAGAAGGGGGATGCTGGATGCAAGTGTGTCAAATCACTGTGAACTTTATTACAGCAAAAGCAAAAATCAGTCAGAATACTGTGCAGGGGTCAAGACACAAGCAGACAGGCTTATCGCTGGTAAATCCTTAATCAAAAAGTAGCAAACAAGCAACGGTCAAACCAAGAAATACTAAACATGGGACAGGGAACTTAAACTAAGAAAATACGGATCAGCCAACTAAGATTTTGCAAAGATACTCAGACACAAAAGGGTACAAATATAAAAAGGATTTAATACAGAACAGATGAACACAGTAGGGCAACAAACAAATGACAGGACCTGGTTGGAGACAGAACTATAATGAGAACATGAGCACATGTTTGTAAACAAAGCACATGGGTCGCACTGGGAACCTCAGTGTGCACTGAGATGTGGAATTTGTGACAGAACCATCCCGCAAATGGACACATTAATGCAAACATATATTAAATAAAGCATGCTATAGAGAGTTAACCCTGAGCTAAAGATATAGACTAAAATATTCTGTCAGTGAAGACTGAAAATCCTTGGACTGAAGACTGAAAATATGTTGGAATTTTTAATGTGGATAAATATGCATTAAATTTAGTGTCTCCAGTCACAGCATATAAGCAGCATATAAAACATGCTGAGATGAAAAATCCCACGATGTGCCATCTGAGGGTTGGTGTAAAAAAAAAAAAAAAAAAAAAAAAAAAAAGCCATGATGAGATGACATGTAATTATCTTCATAAATATGGACAATTTATGCTAAAGGTACTGGCTAATGCACATTATAAGAGCTAGGCAATCAGACAGACAGATTCAAGTCCAAATGATCTAAATTACACAACTACTGACAATTTTCAGCCAGTTCAGCCGGGCTTAATTTGTCATTTTATTTCATTATTATCTGTGCAGAATTCTTTGCTGGACCTTAAAGAGCATGCATCATCCTTAGCTTCATCTGGGCTAAAAAAAGACTCCAAACTGAAAACTCTGGAGATTGCCCTTGAGCAAAGGAGGGAAGAGTGCTCTAAACTGGAGAACCAGCTAAAGAGGGTAAGAGAGGGTCAGAGAAAGGTTGTGTTGGTGAAGGGAGAATGAGTGTTATTACTAATTGCCATTGTGATATTATTAGTTATGGTGGAAGAATATAGGATAGATACTGTTGGATAATAGCATAGATACTGTTGAATGTTAAGTCATGCATGGTAATCATGCTGTTAACATCTGGCTAATCTGTTCAGGCGCAGAACGCAGCTGTTGAGGCACAGGCCAACTCGGAGCTCTCCAAGCGAATTGCCTCACTGGAAGCTGATGTGGCCAGGCACAGAGAGGAGTCTGGGAAGGCCCAGGCTGAAGTTGACCGACTGCTGGAGATCCTACGCCAGATGGAGAATGAGAAGAATGACAAAGACAGAAAAATCAATGAGCTCGAGAGGTCAGTCAGCTCATGTTGACATTCATGTTAAAAGTGATCATTTGTCAGTGTCAGACCAGCGTCGCTGTGAAAACATCTTCATGTCTTTGGGTTAACTGCAGTTGGAAAGCATTCATTATTGTCAAAAACATTTTTTGTCTGTTTCATTTATTGATGTTGCCCTTTTTTACTGGATCACCTTCCTCTCTCTTGAGTTCAATTTAAAACCATTTTTAAGTTTCTGCTCTTGCTGAGTAGCGTCTGAACTTCTGCTCTTGTCTCCCTTCTTTTCACTTTGTCACCTGGAATTCTGCATGTAGTGTGGCTTCCAGGTTAGTACATACAGTACATGTGCATCTTAACAGCTAATATTCATGCTCAGAACCCGCTACTGAAAGTCCTGAAATGGGACTGAATATGTCTGCATATTTTTGGACCTTTAATCCTCAAGCAAAAGGAACGAATTATTTGACTGATGAGTTTTCGAGATAGTGTTACATATTTAACAAACAAAAATGATGATATGCTCTGGCCCAAGGCATCAAATTAAGTAATGTATTGAACACAGTATATTGAGCTGCATTTTTCCCCAAAACTTTTTTATATGGCAGAGAGCATTCAAAGTGATACTCATTCATCCCTTATAGCGATGATCAAAATTTTATAACAGAGTCGCACTGGAATCCATGACTGTTTCTCATGCTCACTCTGCTCCATCCTCTTCCAGGCAGATGAAGGAGCAGGGCAAGAAGCCGCCTGGGAAACACAGGGAGCCAGCTGGCAAAGGGCGCAGCGCCAATGATGGCCCACAGCAGGTGAGAAGAAGAAAACACAGCCATCGATTTCACTGACTGAATCCAAAACAGCTTGGTCCTAAACATGGTGAAGGCAATGAGACCTATTTTGAATTTAATCCTAGGTTTTGTTCTTTTGTGAACTGTACTTCTTCCATACCAGGAGTCTTTGCGTCAGAAGGCAGAGCGCATTGAGGAGCTGGAGGAGGCGCTGAGGGAGAGCGTACAGATGACGGCAGAGAGAGAGATGGTGTTGGCACAGGAGGAGGCGGCACGGACTCACCAGGAGAAACAAGTATGAAAAATAGGAGCTCCGTTAATCCCACACATACTTTTAAAATTAGAGTTTGCCATGAAAAATCAGAATTTCAAATAAAAACTAAGGGCAGTGAGTTGTGGGGAGTGAATAAAAGGATAAGATTACGGTTATAGGCAGCAGAAATTAGGTTCTTCTGCAGGGTTGCATGATGGTGTGAGTAGCTCGACAATGCAGGAGAGCTTCAGAGTAGAGTTGCTGCTCCTCGAAAAAGAGAGGAAGCAGCTAAAGTGGTTTGGGCACCTTTGGGCCTCTTGGGCTCCCAGTTGGCTTGGGAACATCTGAGGCTTTCCCAGGGGGATCTGGAATCTGTGCCTGGGATTAAAGAAGTTTGGGCTGACATTCTGAGCTTGTTCCCACTGCAACCCCTTATGAGGAAAAACAGAAGAAAAATGAACGAATAAGTAAATGAAGGAAGGAAGGAAAGCTAGGATTCACAGTATTGTCATTGGATCTGGCTAGTTTCTTTATTTCACTCCTCTGTTTAAATTTTTCCAGGCCAGAAATGAGCGCCACCCTCATTTCTCTAAAAGGCATCTCATGAGGCATTTGTAGTTTTAATACAGGGCATGGGGTCAGTTGGACCAATCTTGTTAGTGTTTTCATTTCAATTACAATTCCCATACACACACTTCAGAGGTCTCTAGAACTTAGAAACGGCTCCTTTAAATAGAGGTGTAACACTATGAAAAATGCCCAGTATGATTACCATACTGCCCGGGATCAGAGTTTAGTATACTTGCTTACATTTCTAAGAGTAAGACGCTCTTTCGGCTGCTCCTGTTAGGGGTCGCCACAGCGGATCACTGGTCCGCATACTTGATTTGGCACAGTTTTTACACCCTTCCTGACGCAATGCTCCCCAATTTTTATCCGGGCTTGGGACCGGCGCTAAGAGCGCACTGTTGCACACTGGCCGGGAATCGAACCCGGGCCACAGCAGTGTGAGTGCTGTGACCTAACCACTAGTGGCACTAGTGACAGTGCTAGTGTTAAACCATTTAATTAGAAAAATCAGTGTAATATTTTGGAAATAGGCTTGTCTCTGTGGGCGTTTAATAGTTCATCTAATCAGTGTTGTTTTATCTGATGTTCTCCATAAAAAAATTTTTTTTTGCCTATTTCACCTTATCATGGTTTACCTTCAAACCCCTCTCAAAATAGCTAAGTAAAAATAGCACTTCTGATCCAGTTTAACTGACTTCATTTTTTTATTTTATTTAAATTTTTTAAGGATTTAAAGTGTTTCCCTTACAATACTGTAGAACTCTGTAACATTTGATCTTGCAAATCAATATCCATTTAAAAGGTTGAAGATTTGTTTCTCTGACATCAGTGGTTAGTTTGTGATATATAGATGACAATCACACCACAGTGAGCTGTCTATCTGCTCTTTTGTCTGTCTGTCTGTTAAACAGATGGAGGAACTGCTCGGGGCAATGGAGAAGGTGAAGCAGGAGCTTGAGTCAATGAAAGCCAAGATGTCATCCACCCAGCAGTCTCTGGCTGAGAAGGAGGCTCATCTGACTACGCTGAGGGCTGAGAGGAGGAGACATCTGGAAGAAGTTCTGGAGATGAAGTAAGCCACATAGCTACTATATCCTCTCTAAGGCATCCTTTTTGAGGACTTTGCAACATTTGTTAGTCCTTTAGGGTGCTTCCATACTTGGTACTTTTTTCTGAACCTCCAGCACATGTAATCCTATGAGAAGTGGACACAATCCTTCCAAAAAATCGATTTCCATTTTTTTTAATCTGTTGCTGGCATTTTTTAGTAACAGTGGAGCTTCCAATGCTTTCAAACTTTTCAGCTAATTGAGAACAAGCATGTCGTAAGTTGAAGGCTAAGTGAAATAAAAAAAAAAATCACAAAAGTGCTGTAAAAAATTAGTGAGGGAATATGAGACATTTGACATTTTTAATCAAAAATATTTCAGTGCCAATATTCTGACATTGCAGTGTAACTTAATTAACAGCTTGGCTTCTTTTGGGACATTCACTCGCATGTACTGTGACGTCCCATCCCAACTGTGCCTGCATATCTTCAAGTCACAAAAGCAGTTTAAATAAAGATTTTCTGCCTCCAAAGCAACAGCGAAAGTAAACAAGCTCCTCATCAGCAGAGTTAAGCTTTATTTCATCTTTATTACTGTTAATAATATACAGTCAGGTCCAGAAGTACTTGGACAATGACAGTTTTTGTGATTTTGCCTTTATACACCACCACAATGGATTTGAAATGAAATAAGATGTGATAGAAGTGTAGACTTTCAGCTTTCAAGAGGTTCCACAAAAATATGGCATTTTGTCAGGACCAGAACAGGATACAAACCCAGGATCTCTGGGTGCAGGGCTAATGCTCTACTGATGGAGCTAACCATAGATTAGAGGACCTAAAAGCAGAGGCTGGTATAGGAGTAGGTAAATGGTTTAATTGGGGAAGAGCAAAAAATGGCAAGGAGTGACAGAAGGGTGACTAGTAGCAAAAGGCAAAATTCCAAAAGGGAAAAAACAGGGGGGAAAAAAAACAGGCAAGCAAAAACCTCAAACAATGCAAAGCTCAAAAGATATCAAAAGATAAAAATCAAATGCTGGAGAAAAAATCCCATGAAGGAAACAAAAATACAAAAACAGGGCAAAGATCCAAGGCAGGATATTATCAGTAACAGTCCATAAAAAGAACTAGCAAGGTAGTCAAAATGACCAAAAATAGAAGCACAGGGCAGAGACTTACACAAGGCCAAAACCAAGGCAAAGACTGAACAAAGACTCTAACAAACAGGGCCACTTAAATACCCAGACAAATGAGACACAGGTGAAACATTAACTGGAGTGCTAATAGAAAGTCTTCAGGGTCGCCATCAGGTGGCTAAAAGGCAGAATACAGTCTGAAACCTGACACATTTACCATTTAGGAATTACAGCCATTTTAAACAAAGTGCTCCGGTGAAGGCCTGGCAAAGAATCTCCAGGGAGGAAACTCAGAATTTGAGTTTTGAGAACATGGGCTCCAGACTTCAGACAGTCATTGACTGCAAAGGATTTTCATCCAAGTATTAAAATTATGGTTATATTTACAGTTATATCACTTTGTCTAAATGCCTTTGAGCCCCTGAAAATGGAGGTACTTTGATGAAAATGGCTGTAATTCCTAAATGGTAAATCCCATATTTTTGTGGAACCTCTTAATTAAAGCTCAACGTCTACACTTCGATCACATCTTGATTGATTTATTTCAACTCCATTGTGGTGGTGTATAAAGGCAAAATCACAAAAACTCTGTTATGGTCCAAATACTTCCGGACCCGACTGTGACTAGCTTGGTTAGCAAGCTACGATAGTAAGTTGGCCATTACTAGCTAGGATTGGTAAGCATTGTTAGGGCTACAGTGTGCATTTCAAATGAGCCACTATTTTTTTCAGCACAAAAAGCACTCTGACCAGGTTTGGAAGTACCCTAAAGCATCTTAAAACAGGGGGTTTCATAGTATTTGGTGGAGTCATTGCAAAGAGAGGCAGGCTGTTCTATATAACAGTAAAACAGCAATAACTATCAAAGTGGGCTTTGAAATGTCACATACACTATCACACATACCATGCTTGTCAGACTTGTGTATTGTAAGTGGACTGAATCGTAAACTTAGAAGTTTACCAAACAGCCAGTCAAGCTGGAGCCAGATTCACGGTACATTACATAATGAATTTATCTCTTATGCAAACAAGTTTAAGACCTAAAAACTTGGCTTTTTATTTCTGTGTGCATATCCAAATCATTACAAACTTGTTTCACTGGCAACGTTTTGGATATTCCATTACATGCCACTATACAGGGTTTCCATTTATTCTGGAAAAGTATAAGTATACTGTTAAATCACTGAGACAGCATATTTTAGTGTAATTACTCCTCAACTGACATATAACCAATAAAATATCAACAGCTATTATTTCAAATTTATGTTACAAGTAGGATTCCATTGAGGCCACATTTCTTTTGTAATGGAGAGGCTGCAGTTCTGATCAGATTTGCGATGTTTTATGGGCTTGTTTGAAATACTGTTTTTGTACAATTCTAGAAACTCTACTTGGTTCTTTGGTGTATTCTTTGGTGGTTTGGGGGTACTTTAAAACTGCAGTATATAACCTTTAGGCATTTGGAGACCTCTGTGGTATTTCAAACACATGTAATGCACCCTCACCTCCATGGTTGTGCCTTAGGTTGTACTGTGAGTCTGTGATGATAACATATTATTACATATACAGTAAGTCTGAAAACCAGGTTAAATTACAGTTCTTAATCTACATATTGTCGGTTTCCAGGGAGAATTGCAAGAACAGTTTTCAATACAGATTCAATAACAGTACTTCATATACCTCAAATGTACTTTTTGTTAAAACAAAAAACACACTGTAGCTTTAAAAATACAGAGCACAGCTTTTACATTTTAACGAATGTGAGAAAAACAGATTACAGGATTCTAGTGAAACATTTGTCTTGTTAGTGAGGGAGTAGAAGAGATTTATGGCAGGCTGAATTGAAAATATTTCATTACCAGTATCACAATGTTGCAGTGTAACTAAAAATAAAAACTTGTCAGTTTTTGGGACATTCACTGGTACGCAATGTGACGTCCCACTTTAACTGTGGCTGCATACTGTGGTGTTATTTTCTGCCTCTAAACCCACAGTGACAGGCAAAAAACTCCTCATCAGCAGATTTAATCCAGTCTTTATTTTATCTAGATAGCATATACATACAGTGAGGTCCATAAGTATTTGGACAGTGACACAGTTTTGCTTCTGTACACCACCACAATGGATTTGAAATGAAGCAGTCAGGATGTTATTGAAGTGTAGAATTTCAGCAAAAGGAGTCCCTCCATTTTCACAGGCTCAAAAGTAATTGGACAATTGACTGATGCAGTTTCCTGGCCAGGTGTGGCCTGTTTCTTTGTTATTTCATGACAAATGAAGGAGATAAAAGGTCTGGAGTTGATTCCAAGTGTTGAATTTGCATTTGGTAGCTGTTCATGGGAACTCTCAATATGCAGTCTAAAGAGGTGTCAATGCAAGTGAAAGAGGCCATCATTAGACTGAAAAAACAAATCAGACCTATCAGAGAGATCAGAGAAAGTCTAGGATTGGCCAAATCAACAATTTGGTACTTTCTTGAAAATGAGGAATGCACTGGAAAGCTCAGCAGCACCAAAAGGCCTGGAAGACCATGGAAGACAATGACCCAAAACAGTGACCCAAAACATACCAAAAGTTTCTTAAGGCAAAGAAATGTTTTTAAATGTCCGATGAGCTCAACCCAATTGAGCATGCTTGTGACTTATTGAAGACAAAACTGAAGGCAAAAAGACCCACAAACACGCAGCAAATAAAGGCGGCTGCAGTGAACATCTGGCAAGTCTCTAGGGAGGAAACTCAGCATGTGATGATATCCATCGGTTGCAGATTTCAGGCAGTTACTGACTGCAAAGTATTTGTACTATTTACTATTTGTACTATTTGTAATATTTGTGTAATATTTTTTGATTATATTTATTAGTCAAATTACTTTTGAGCCTTAGAAAATGGAGAGACTCTGCAAAATATGGCTGTAATCCCTAAACGGTTAATTCAATATTTTTGTTAAGCCCCTTGAATTAAAGCTGAAAATCTACACTTCAGTCACATCTTGATTGCTTCATTTCAAATCCATTGAGGTGGTGTACAGAGGCAAAAGTATAAAAATTGAGACACTATCCAAATACGGATCTGACTGTATATGTGTATATGTATTGCTGATCTCTAACAGGGAGCAAGTCTATATACATCTCTTCTATAACCTGTGCTCAAGTAATAATAATTGGTTGAGAAATGATGTGTGAAATTTTGTCTGTGTGCGTTTCAGTCAGTAAGAGGTTGTTAGCGATTGTATTGTTGATGGATAATAAAAGTGAGTAATTCTAAGGTGACCTTTATTGAGCAACAGCTGCAAGTCTTGCAGAAAAAAGTCCTGGAAAATGAGTTTTTAAAAAAAGAGTGGGAAGGCTGATATGATCTGGAAACTAAGAGGCTTTTTGCATTATTTAGGCGGGGTGTTGAGTCATGCATTGCCATCAATGTGTCAAAGTAGGTGATAAATTTAACTTTAAAAAGGCATGAGTTTCATATTAGTGGCTTGTGGGAGTTGCTTTCTTCGAATGTTTGTGCAGAGATAACGGAGGCAGAAAATGAGTCATACTTCTGTACTCATGGGAAACTATCTGATATTGTATGTTTCTATAATTTATATATGTGTATATAATTTTATATATGCATGAATTTGGTGAAAATAGGTCAATAGGTAAACCTTTGACATATACGTTGTAGTTTGGGTACTGCTGCTCCTAATGAGGGAGTTGTATGGGGAAATCGTGCTGCAGAGTGATTTAACTGAAGTGTCATTTGACTTGTGCCCTTTTAAAGTGACAGTAACTGTGTCCTGTAGACAGGAGGCTCTGTTGGCTGCTATCAGTGAGAAGGATGCTAACATTGCCCTGCTGGAGCTGTCCTCGTCCAAAAAGAAAAAGACGCATGAGGAAGTGGCGCAGCTACGAAGAGAGAAGGACCGGCTGGTGCAGCAGCTCAAACAGCAGGTACGGACTGTGTCATAGGGATCTGGCTGAAACAGTGCGTGTGTGTGTGTGGGAGATGAGTCGTAGCTTTTAAGGTCAAGTTGTTTGTTTGGTTGCCACTAGAAACCGTTTTGTTTAATGCTTAATGATAAAAGAGATAATACAGCTGGGCTTCAGGTGTTTTTAATAAACTTCTTGTTGTATAAAGATCGTTCTCTTAATGCTGTCATCTGAGCCATGCAATCATAGGGGTGTAACGAATGGAGGCTTTAGATTAATACACTGATTAAAAAGGCAAAAATTGTAATCATTACAACTGGTGTGTAAAAAAAATACATATTTTTAAACTGATGTGTAAATAAGCTAGCAAGGTGATTTGCCCATAACTATGATACTTTTAAAATAGTCCTTCTCAATGTCATCATCATTGGTGAATTAACTGTAGACCTACCTCAGATTATGAACAAAGTTCAGCTTCAGTGGTATGGTCAAAAATTAAATCTAAATCATATTGTATCATGTGTAATACTGAGATTTAAACCCATTTTAAAATAGCATGTTATCCTAGTCGATATTTTCCATATCTGCTTCTCTTTTTCCCCTTTAATCCTCCCTCCTCCTCTCTGTCTCTTTTTGTCCTTTCTCCTCCTTGTTTATCCCTTACCCCTGTGCCTCCTCTTTTCTCCTAGACACAGAATCGGATGAAGCTCATGGCGGATAACTATGACGATGGCCATCTGAAAACGCCACCTGACCAGACCAACCACAAAGCTCCGAAATCCCCCGATCAGGTCACAATCCACTGCCCAGATAAAGTTCCTCAAATTTATCATACTCTGCCATTGCCATCATCTTGGTTTTCCTTTATTATTTAATATCTCAGCATTTTAATATGGATGAATATAAAATGTTCATAAAGATTACCCATTCATAGCAAGCCATTTTAAGGTAGCAGACCCCAGATCAGAGCTGAGGTCATTTCCATTCAGTTGCTGTTTTTTTTCTTTTTCTTTTTTTTTTTGGTATTTGAAGTGGAAATGGACACCCTGTTCATACAGGTGTCAGTTTCCCTTTCAGTCCTTTTACTATGTTAATTGAAATGGAACTGATCCCAACTCTGATGCAGACTCATCTCTCTATAAATTATGATTTCTCAAGCCTACAGGAGTTTCTCTGATTCACATCGGTAGAAGTTGTCGCTAAGTACAGATCCAGGATCGGTTTTATAATGCAAAGTAATATGAAGTATCTAAAAGTGCTAAACATGCCAAACTGCACCTAGGTCTTTATTTGGCAGTCACTTCTACCTGGAACTGTTCACACACTAACCGGATCTTCTTTCCCATGCTGCACTTGGCTGAACCCCTGCCATCTTAACCAATAGGATGATGAGGAGGGCATTTGGGCGTAGTCGCTCTGGCAGCCATTTTTGTTTTAGAAGGGTGAGCACTTGTTTGATGTTTGTATAAAAAGCCAACCTCAGCAGCCCTTTTCTTCCCCCATGCCACGCTGTTCCCATCATACCCATGCAAGAACATCAGGCAACACATGTATTAACCTCCATAACATTTCAGTCCATCATCTGTACCAGTCTGTTACTGGAGAATAAGGCATAACAAAAATTTCTGTTTACATCTCAAAGGATATTGTGTTTTTTTTTAAGTAAACATTTTGCTCCCTCTTTGTGCTGCTAAAATGTGGCCTGTATATCTCATTGCCCTTTATGTTGTTTAGACTTGTCTGTCATTTTTGTGCTGTTTTGGATCCGCATGAAACACTCGCTTGCTGTCTTTCTCCATTTCTCCCACTCCACATCCAAACAAATTTGTCTCACCCCCGTTAATTAAGGGCACAGTTTATGTTAGTACTGATGTAACCTTTTAAAATGACGGTGCTAAAAACATGGTGGCAGCCCGGTCATAGTGGCAAAGCTGCGTCTTACGTAATTCTGGCATCACTCATGATTTCTGTATGGCATGCAGGGAAAGCTTTCTCATAATAAAGAATATGGCAGTTCACACACATGGAGGTACTGAAACATTATCCTTGCCATTAGTTTGTGTTAAATGTCAAATATCCAAGGATACAGTACATCAAGGTGTATGCTTTGCAGTAAAGTTTTCTTAACTAACATTAGACAGCTGATTTATTATTAGCTAACATTAGTAAACCATTTGTAATATACTGTATAAGGAATACAATACAATGGTGCATGCTGTTATTTTTGTATAATAGTATGTCCAGAAGTGGTTTATTCCCCTTATACCACAGAAAATTGCCAATGAGTACAAAGGTTAATTCATTACTGGATGACATTGTGTCATTTTTTCCATTTAGAGTTAAATTTAATGTTGTTGAACGTCCGCACGACAAGCTAGCTTCTATTATTACTTTTGTTATAACAGCTATAAACAATTGTACACCAGCCTCTCTTTTTTGGGTTGTTTCTGGGTTGTCTTTGTTTCTGTCCATCCATGCATATGTCTGAGATTCTCGTTAGGATGATCTCAAGAAGGAATGGTGGATTGTTTGTAGAATTTATATGGAATTATCACGGTAACCAGCACATGAACTGATTAGATTGAATTGATCCAAACAGGGTCAAGGTCACAGCAAGTTCAAATATCTGTAATAGTTTTTCAATAGCTTCCTTCCTGTTTGAAGTATATTTTAAGGGTATTTCAAGCATACAAATTAGTAAGAAGAATGCCTTGACTTGTCAATTTCTACTTGTTTCTTTATTTTGAAATTAATAAGACCAAAAATGCAGCTTGTCATCTTGCTGAGAATCTGGAAAGCACTATAGTCTCCTGTCCTGAAGACTCTCCCATGGTGTAAAACTTACTGACCCTTAGTTACAAAGTGCTGACACTAGAGTCTCCTTACAGAAAACCTCACCAACGAGTGCTTTAATATAAACCTGTGATTTAAATTACAGCTGAGACTACTGTCAAAACTGCTCCTATAGAAAAATTAATCAACAACTCCTGATCAGTCAAAATGGTGAATTCAACAGCACTGTGGTATTAAGGTTAATTAATAATAAATAAGCTGTCTTAATGAAATCTGCAAAATGAAACATTTAATTAAAAAGTCTTTAAAATATATATTTATATTGTTTTGAAACAATTTTATATTCATTATTTATAGATAAACATTGTCAGTATCCAAAAATTGCAAAACATGGATTAAAGATAAAAGTATGACAATCTAATGTGGCTAGTCATAAGGGAAACGTGTTGATAGAATAATAGAATTTAGCTCTATAGTATTAACATCATGCTCCCAAATGTTATAAAAACGGTCTGCTTTAAAATAACTCTAATATTTAAAGTGTACTTGAAGTATGTAAGCAAGGTACACGCCATTTAAGCAGAAATTAGTTCCCTGTTACTTCAGCTTGGTCTCAGAGGTTTCTTGTCATGTTTGCTCACTCCAGAAGCATGTGTTTCTGTGTTGAAATGCATGTCAACATGTCCTGTCTTCAATGAGTATCTTGAGTTACCTTTAGTGAGCACTCTCTGGATCTGACACTATTTGTTCTCAGATGGCAGTACAGAATGCTCTCAGTGCATGAGAACCATAACAGATTTGAATGTTTAGCTATGATAAAGGCCATCTGCTCTCCATGATTGTCTTGTGTGTGTGATTAATAGTTTCTTGTGTGTGTAGATTAAAGCTGGGCGGAGAGCTGCAGTGCACAGGAGCTCCAAATTAGCCACCTGACTCCGTACAGCCAGAGAGGAGCCACCCCATATCCCATCCCTGTTTGTGTACAATTCAACCCTGACCAAATCTCCCCACCCTCAGACAGGGCCTGCACACCAACACTTACTGGTAATCTTCCTGCAGAAGATGTTTGTAAATGAGATTAAATTTGATGCATAGTTTCAGCTGTTAAGAAGAAAATCGTGTGAAATGCATCAGTGGAGGCTCATCCACTGCAGGGGTGGCAGAGTCCCACCATTTATATCAGCTATTTAACAAATGTTAATCTTCATAAAGTCACAAATACCTACATTCACAAATACATACAGTTTAAATTCAGTTAAAATACAAATGACCTCTTATAACCAACAATTTTTAAAAAGGTGGTATTTGACAGATATAAGCCGATGTTCCATTCATTGCTCACCTTTCTGGATGTTGTGCAATCGCAGGATCACAGGGCAGCATGCTTAAGGCCAATTTTACTCCATAGAGTTCTTATTACACCTAGTGGACAAAAAAGGGAGTGCTAGATGCCCATTGGGGAAGGAATCACACTGCCCCATACCTGGTTTCTATGAATGTTTTGAGTGGAAGAGGAGCAGTGGACAGGTTAAAATCAGGTTTGCAAGCTTGGACTAGGTTAAAAATACTCCATGGCGACAAGCAAAGGCAAACTGTATTGGGAACAGAAAAGGAGGATTGTGGCATGCATGAATAATGCATGTACACACTAACCTTGTTTCCCAAGCAAAGGCTGAGAAAATGAAGAAAAAAAAAACTCTTTTCCCATGACTGAATTTTTTTGGACTAGTTTCAGGTCTTCTCTGTTGATTTTGAAAGGTAGCTGAGCTGGAAATCTGGCTAAAACCTGGCAACCCTGCTTATTAATGCCATCCTGCCTCATGAGTTTTGTATATTACATTAAAACTATTACATTGATAATTTAATATTATATTGTATTGCTAATTTTTCTTCATAATTATTCTTATGAAATACTTTTTAAATTGATCCTGAAAATGTTCATTTATTTGTTTGTTTATTTAAAATAAAACATGCAATATGAGTAAAAATTCTGTTCCAGCAACCATACTGAAGTGTTTTTTTTTTTTTGAGAATAAACCAGTGATGGATAAAGATAATGCTGCTTATCATATGTTTTATCTTTTCTGAAATTTGGGATTAACATGGACTCTGCTGTTTATTTCTTGCTCTTGTTCAGTTGGAGCCTGGGTTGGTGAGAGTCAGACCGAAGCTGGGACTGTGACCTGGTCTCCTTTAAGAACAGCAGTAAATGGACCTTTAATTCCAGGAACCGCCAGCTGTGATCTAACCCTCCTCTCTCCAGGAATCCTCTCTGCCCTCTCCTCTCCTCTCAGCCTTTATCTTCTGATCTACAGAGCACAACAAGCCTAAAATAGTCATCTCCTTGTCTTAAGCCCCAATCAGGAGTTTTTGGTCTGTTGGCCTCCAATTTGTGTATAATCCATCAATCTTCCTGTATATACTGGATAATTAATGATTAGGATTTATGTTTGGAATGAGCACCTGACAGCAAATCCCCATAAAAAGAAGTTCCAGAAAAATTCCAAAACATCCTCACTGGGGCTTAAATGCAGGTGCAGTTGTCAAATTCAGCAGTGTTAGCTGTGTTGTGAAGAATGCATTTTTTTTCTACTTCTGATTACTGTGTTACATCGTCTTGATTGATTACGGACTTAGAATGACCTGCAATGTGATGGGTGGTGCTATGTAAACATTTAAAAAGTAACCTGAATGCCAAACATATATAAAGTATTATGCAAATTTGACAGCTGCATCTGCCGTTAGACTTGTGAGACTTGCGTTAACTCGTTGCCGTTTAGGTAGCTACTTTCTTGCACTTTCTTTACTGGTTGTACGCTTCTTTTGAAAACCGAAGAATTTTAGGACATAAGCATTATACAAGTGTTGAACAAGAAACAGCATCTCACCACGTACGACATTCTGTCAGTGGTGCAAAATCAGGTACTGTACATGTCACTTAAATCCGATGTAACAGCTGCTAAAATCAATAGACATATAATGTATGATGTGTTTTTGTAGTGTTCATGATAGTCATACAACTCTTGTGAGGTGGCTGTGGGCTTTCAGTTTAAGTGTTACTATTTCTCTGTATAGGCAGAAGAAGCACAGAGGTCCACTTTAGCAACTATTACAGTAAAGTAGGCTCCAGAAATCATCCTGCCACATCTAAAGGTCTGGTTTAGGAGAGCACATTGCTGGTTTTATGTTCTCTCCTAAACGGTAATGTCATTCGGTCCCTCTCCTGCAGTAATTTTTTTATGTTGCATTTGTGGCCTATTGTCTTTGTGTATTAAAAAAAATATATAGTTCTCCTTGAAAAAAACAACAACAAAAGAGATGATAAAAGATGAAAAGACACGGGTATGAGAATTCTGACTTTGTATAAATGTGTATGTATATAAATATGTATTATCAGTGTTTTTACTCTCTGTGTTTTTTTTTTTATTAATGTGCTTCAAAAACAGTTAATAACATTGACAATTTATTTAATGTACTGTCCATTTGAGCTAAGTACAAACAGCTGCTTGGCAGTTACCATTAAGTTCCACTATTAGTCACAGTTCTCAGAAATGGACCAACCTCAAGATTACATATCTAAACTAGTTAGAACTAAATGGGGAAAAAAACAACAGTTAATTCCAGTCCTTTAATAAAGGCTGAAGGCCTAATATAATAAAATAGTAGTTTTGGGAAGCTATTAGATGGAGCAGCTGTGTTTCCATGGATAAAGACACATAACACAAAACTAATCTGTTTTTCTCTCATTCTCACTTGTTCAGTGCAACAACAGTTTATCAGGCTTATACATACTTTAACATAATGAGGTTTTATGTTGAGGAAACTTTTTAAATTTAATTTATCTTGTTTTCTTCATACATGAACGCAATGATACACTGAATGTAATCACACATAATATTGATCTAAAAACATTTGAGCATTTTTAAAGTATGACTAAAACAATAAGCTAGTTATTGTTTTAGTTATAAAAAAAAAGTTATTATCTTGTAATATTATCTAGTAAATATTGGCATTTTGGCACTACTCAGTGTTGGATTGAAAAGAAAATCAGTGATATCTCCCATCCACGGTTTCAGGAACAAACAATGGAAATGAAAACCATTAAATTAAATTAACATTTAATTCTGTAATATTTTTGCATATTTATAATTCTCAGTAAAACAGAATCTTTGGCCCATACACATATCATTAAGTATAAATACCACTTTATTTCTATGTCTATTAGTTTGTAGACGATTAATTAAATTTCGATTATTATAATGGTAAAAGTGTGTAACATATTGTTTACTCAACTTTTTACTCAAAATTAACCAAGTGTTTTGTTATTTTTCGCTTTTTAATCTGCCCTTTTTCACACAGGCAACTACAGAGTGAGCTATCCCCAAGACTGAGTGTTAGGAGTGTTCATTTACTTATAATATACACAGTGAAGGCATAGTGCTAATGCCCCACTCCACAGAAATGTACTGCTGCTAGACTAAACACAATTTCTGTCCTACATTTAAAGTTTACAATACATAAACAGAATTCAAAATTGAAGCTGAATAGCATTAAATCTCTCATTTCAGGCACTAGCACTAATAATGTTGTTATTAAAAAAAAAAACATTTAAATAAAATTAGTCATGGTTCCTTGGAAAGTAAGCTATCTGCGATATATATTAAATTTGCAGTCGAGAGATCACTTACAAAAAAATGAGCATTCAAAATGAGTCCTGAGATGGTTACACAATACATAATTTCCATACTGTTCAATTATACACTCAGTGACCACTTTAATAGGAACACCTGTACCACAGTAATTCATGAAAATAATTATGTGGCAGCAGTGCAATGCATAAAATCATGCAGCTACAGGTCAAGAGCTATTTATAAGCTATTTCACATAACTGATGTTTACATATAATAAGACAAAATAATTACACAAATGAACCAGTTCAAAAGTTTACATACGCTTAATTCTTAAGACTGTGTGTTGTTCCCTGGATGATCAATGACTGTTTTTATGTTTTGTGATAGTTGTTCATGAGTCACTTGTTTGTCCTGAACAGTTAAACTGCCCACTGTTCTTCAGAAAAATCCTCCAGGTCCTGGACATTCTTTGCTTTTCCAGCATCTTCTGCATATTTTACCTCTTTCAAACAGCGGCTATATGATGTTGAGATCCATCTTTCACACTGAGGACAGTAGAGGGACTCATACACAACTATTCCAAAAGGTGCAAACATTCACTGATGCTCAAGAAGGCAACACACTACATTAAGAGCCAGGGGGATGTAAACTTTTGAACAGAATGATTGGTGTAAATTTTTATTATTCTGTTTAAAGACCTTGATTTTTTCATTTAGTACTGCCCTTCAGAAGATAATATTATAGATAGACAGAATATCAAATATAATATCAAAATAATAACAATTTAAATAAAGTTTTTATTTTGTCTTGTGGACAAATGTAAACATTCGGTATGTGAAATAGCTTATTCAGGGCAGTACTAAAATAAATAAATAAATAAAAATGCAATTTTTATGATCCCTCATTTTTTTTAAAAAAATTATGTATATATATAAACTTATGACCCCAACTGTATTTCAGAAACTGCTGAGTATTTCAGAAACTCCTGGGATTTTCACACACAACAGTCTCTAAACTCAGAATGGTTTGAAAAACATAAAGTGAGCGATGGTTCTGCAGGCGGAAACACCTTGTGGATGAGAGAGGTCAGAGGAGAACGGCCAGACTAGAAGCTGACAGGAAGGCTAAAGTAACTCAGATAGCAACTCTACAATGGTGATTAGAAAAGCATTGCACAATGCACAACATGTTGATTATGAGGCGGATGGGCTACAACAGAAAAGCACATCAGGTTCCATTCCAGGATACAGTGGGCACAGGCTCACTAAAACCAGACAGTTGAAAACCAGGTTTTGTTTGTTTTTATGCACCATTCTGTGTATACTGTGAGTGTATATAACACTATTAATTATATGTAATAGTTTGAGAGGGGAATGAGACTGAACTGATAAAACCACACATCAATTTTAAAGCTGTGTTTGAAAATGTTTTACTTGTTATTTAAATGAGAAGTGGAGCATGCTGGGTTAATTAGGAGCATCTATGAAGGATATTTGCCCAAGGCTGAATGTTTTCACAGTGCAAACATTTGGACTTGATGTTATCTGTAGTTCATTCAGAATGAAGTAACAATTCCAGATGTTTATTTTGCATTTCACAGTTTGCCATTTATACACAATGGTTTCTGCAAAGAAAGATCATCTGAGGTATTCTGTTATGGGGAAAAAAAGCTGCAATGAGCAACAGGCCATGAGAAGCCTTGTCTGTTCCAAATCACATATCACTGTCACACTAAAAGGGCTGCAAATGGCAGAATACTGTTCACTAGTGTGGAAGTACAGACGGAACAACAGTCAGATGTTTGTGTGAGCTGGTTTATGGAAAAATCACAGTGTTTACATAGGCAGAGACACTGACTGGTTGAACCATCACAGGTGGAATTTAAGCCATGATGTTTCATGGGCACTTCACAAAAATAGCCCTAACCATACATGGTAATGTCTTTGTGATTAGGCCTATTGAAATGCTTGATGGCTTCACTTAGAATGTACATAATAAAAATTTTTGACATTACCAGATT
The DNA here is from genome assembly GCA_037577455.1 of Pangasius macronema. Taxonomy (NCBI): domain Eukaryota; kingdom Metazoa; phylum Chordata; class Actinopteri; order Siluriformes; family Pangasiidae; genus Pangasius; species Pangasius macronema. The sequence continues at coordinate 20,459,432 of CM074951.1, read as the reverse complement.
ACATGTTATGTGGTACATAAATGTTTTTGCTGCTGGCAAAAATAGACTCTTGGAAGAGTTTTTCAGTCTTGCCTAATGTGCGTAGTAAAATCACCTCAGTTACATCATAACTCAAAAAAGTGAAACACTACAGCTTTAGGACATCTGAGCCTGCATGGATCTGCTTTTAGCTTGGTATTAAGGATTAGCAGGTGGTCTTGGACAAGATTTGTCCCTAAAACAGAAGGTGACATTAGACAGGACAAACTTACATAAGACTATGCCTTGAACATATTACCATGTGTATGTGTGTATGGTATTAGAGACAGGATGCAGTGTATCTGCTTGCCAGGTTCAATCTCACACATCTGAAAGCTTGCATGCTTGTGGTTATGATGTATGCAGAAAGCGCAATGTGTGTTCCAGATCACAGTGTGATGCACCAGATTGCACGTCTACAAAACAACCACTTCAAGGAAAAACACATTTCACTTGAGAGGCTTTTTATCAATAATCACAGACAGCATTTTAACAAATACTTTCATCACTTAAATCATTCTGTCACACGGAAAGATAAAATGAGGTATACCCCAAAGCCAGTTAAGAGTTTGGAGTTTTACTTATATTATTTTTAAAATTTCATTAATCTGTCCAGCAGCAAGCAGCAACATATAATGTCCAGCTACATAAATAACATCTCCTGAAATAAATAGGAATAACATAGCAATCTTGTATAATTTTGTGAACTTTGGTTGCACACACTAAACAGCTGTACAATTTGTAACTAGTCATTAAGCATTATGAACCTGTTAGGTTCAAATTATGTTCAAATCCAGAAATGGACCAGAAACTTTCTATATTTTCTTTGCTGGTACCCAGATGGTGAAATAAACTTCCTCTGGCTGTCTGAATAGCTGAGTCGAGACTGATAACCTTCCTCTTCAGCAATCAACTATATGAGCATTAATTTAATAAAAAAAATATCCTTAAATTGTGTTTTTTCTTTTCATGCTATACTAAATTCTCTCTAAGAGGGTTTGTAAGCTTATACAGTGATCTATTGAACAAGCATGAGGAAATTTTTTTAAGCATATTTCTCTGGAAAAGGGAGATTGCTAAACAATGTAAATGTAAAATTAAATACAAATGTATTAGGAGTCACTGAAGCAGTGTTAGGGGTAATAGGAGGCTAATCTCACACTAATTTTTAACACAATACACAATTTTTTTTTTTAGAAATCTTTGTTAGATTTATTTTTTGTAAAAAAAAATGCATCTAATTCAGTCCAAAATTTAAACAACAAAATTTTGAAACCCAATCAAAATAAAGTATTTTCCTGCTGAAGGTGTATATTTCAGGTGCCAAATGCTTAGTCAGCAGTAGCAATGTCTGAGATAATGGAGACAGATGAGCATCCCTGGCACAATTTATTAGGTATCTTCAGTTAATTTTTAAATGCTTCAAATGAAATAGCTATTTTGGCTAAAGTAGCTAACATTACCTTTCAATTACTGAAGCGGTGTTCACTTCAGCATAGCTTACCTAAGAATAAAACAGAAAATGGAACATGTAAAAAAAAGTAACCTGTAAAGGAATTAGTCAAGCAGATGACTTATTTACTCTTACTTGAGTCGCTTTCTTTGATCACCTCATTTACTCAGGTGAATTATTACTACAGTAGCAGTACTCTTTCTACCACTTATATTAGCCCAAGTAAAGAAAATGGTCATATAGTTAAAATTAAGATAATAGTAGTGAAAAAAACAATATCAGCTGAAAAGTTTGTATTTCTCTTGTGAATGTGTAAATATTCTCCTACAATTTGTGCACATTTGCCTTATATATTTCCTCTTTTGTATCCTTTGAACCATTTTTGGACCCTCTCAGTTGGAGCTTTTGCCATTTTCCTGACAAAGTTGTTCTAACATTGTTGTTTGGCCAGTCTGATGGTCATGTTTGCTGTCTTGTTGCTGGATGTACCATTCATTTTTAAATTTTGAAAATTTATGTTTTTGTAAAAATAGATTGTAAAATTTTTGCACTCAGCTGTATTTTACAAGTATTCTAGAGCAGCACTAACATGATTATAAAAATATTGATAATCATGTTAGTTAATCATGTTAATTGTCATGTTAGATAATCATGTTTTCCACCACTGAAAGGCAAATTCCTTTCCAGAGACCCTCTGTTCATCCACGTCACTGTCTCTCTCTGAGTGCAAACAGCTTTCAGAAAGGGAGGTGCTCCTTTAGTCCTCTCTCCCTCTTACACTTCTGAGCAGATCCAACAGATCCACCTAACGAGCAGGACAAAATGTGGCTGTCTATGCTTTCTGTGTGGGGCAGCCTGCTAACATTAGTGGCATCTCAGAGCTGCCTGGATCCATTTGAGAACAGCGCTCCATGGGTGAGGTTAAAACCTCTAGGGCAGTGCAAGGATGGGGAAAGTACATGCCCTTATCGCATCACTCTTCCTCCTCTTACTGTTCAGCTTCCCAAGTCATTCAGGGAACTGGAGAAGATGGCCAGAGAACTGCGAAGACTAACACAGATGGTGAACCAGCTCAAAGAAGATTGTCGTGAGTGTAAGTTGAGGCAGGGACTGGACTGGGACGTACCAAGAGATGATGAAGGGAAGGATGGAGAAAGGATTCAAGCTTCTAGGGGCACTCTCAACACCAGAGAGAGACAGCAGGACATATCCAAGAGAGAGAGTACAGTTCAAGTGACCACTTCAAGATCTGCAGTAGAAGACACTATGATCATCAGCAGCGATGCAAAGGACGTAAATCCAGCAGCTTTCGGAAAACAAATGAATACCAATCAGGAGAGGAATGTAAACCCACGTACCAATAAAACAAGGGCTGAGACCAATAGAGGGCCAAAAGGATTTAAAACTTCAGAAAAAAATCCAATAAGCAGGAGTATGAGTAAGGTTGGAGAGGTGCCCCCACTTACAAAACCAAAAAAGGAGTCTCCACTGACTAAACTGACTGAATCAACTTTTCCTGGAGATCTCGACAGTGAACAACCTACACAGAATGAGAAACATAAGACCAATACAATGAAGGTTGGACATGAGGTGTACCATAGTGGAACCCAGACAGCAAAAGGCAAGGTGAAGAGTATCCCTGAATACCATGTGGATACTATAGTTAGAGAGGATGAAGATGATGACATAAAAACAAAGCTGCTTCAAACACCAAAAGGTGATAAGACACTAGGGGAAAGACAATTGGTGACTGGCACTGATGCTCAAAACAACAGAGAACTTGAACCAAATATGAAGGAACTTACCAGAAAACAACAGGACAAAGAGGACAAAAAAGAATTTGCTGACACTGGACTAAAAGAATCAATATCCAATATTACTGATGACGTTAACAATGGCAATGTTGCTAAAGAAGATAGTGTCAGTGTAATACAACAACCAACCTTGAAAAACAAGGAAAAAACAGAAAAGAATAATCGTGGTGCTAGCTCTACTAAGCCAAAACCATTACAACCCGGAATGTATTCAGAGAGGGATACTGAAATGAATTCAAGACCAGTTAACACAGATGATACAATCAGAGGACAAAAGAAGATAATGTCATTCATCACAGGCAGAGCTAATGCGTCTGTTAATGTAAGTCCAATAAATCCAAAAACACTAGACAGTAAAAAACTATTTATTGCTGGAATAGATTCAGAAAATGATGATGGAATTAATTCAAACCCAGTTAATAATGTTGATACAGTCAGTGGACTAAATAATTCAAGATCACCCAACTCAGACAGACCTAATGCCACAGCTGATGTAGATCTAATAAATCCAAAAATTCAGAAAAGTAACTTTCAGACCCCATTCCAATCTGGAACAGATGCAGAGAGTAACACTGGAATGGATTCAAATCCAGTCAACGGACTAAAGAATTCAAGATCACCCATCTCAGGCATAACTGATAGCATAGTTGATGTAAGTCCAACAAATCCACAAATACTAGACAGTAAATATCAGTTCCAAGCGGGCACAGATTCAGAGAATAATAGTGAAATAGATTCAAACCGAGTTAACAACACAGTCAGTGGACTAAAGAATTCAAGATCACCTATCTCAGACAGAGCTAATGCCACATTTGATGTAGATCTAATAAGGCCAAAAGAACAGAGCAGTAACTCTCAAACCTCATTAAAATCTAGCAAAAATCCAAAGCATAACAGTGGAATGGATTCAAATCCAGTCAACAAAATTGAGACAGTAAATGGACAAGAGACATCAAGATCACCCATTTCTGGCATAACTGATGACATAGTTGATGTAAATCCAACAAATCTACAAATACTAGACAGTAAAAACCAATTCAGAACTGGCACAGATTCAGAAATTGATGCTGTAATGGATTCAAACCCAGTAAATAACATTGAGACAGTCAGTGAACAAGAGACGTCAATTTCACCCATTTCTGGCATAACTGATGACATTGTTGATGTAAGTCCAACAAATCTACAAATACTAGACAGTAAAAACCAATTCAGAACTGGCACAGATTCAGAGATTGAGGCTGTAATGGATTCAAACCCAGTAAATAACATTGAGACAGTCAGTGGACAAGAGACGTCAATATCACCCATTTCTGGCATAACTGATGGCATTATTGATGTAAGTCCAACAAATCTACAAATACTAGACAGTAAAAACCAATTCAGAACTGGCACAGATTCAGAGAGTGATGTTGTAAGGGATTCAAACCCAGTTAATAACGTTGCAACTGTTAGTGGACTAAATAATTCAAGATCATTCATCTCAGACAGAGCTAATCCACAATCACATCCATTTAACAAATCTGAGATAGTCAGTCAACTACAAATGCCAAAATCAAACGTCTCAGATATAATCGATGCAGTTGAAGTAAATCAAACATATCCAGGAACACGGGATGGTACCTTTAAAAACCCATTTAAACCAGGATCAGATAAGGAGAGGAAGGGTGAAATGGATTCAACCCCACTTAACAAAGTTGAGACAATCAGTCCAGTAGAAATGTCACAGTTATCAATCACAGCCAGAGCCGATGCTACAGTTAATGTATACCAAATAAATCAACAAATGGGATACAGTAACTCTGAAAACACATTCAACCCTCCAACACTTTCTGAAAGGGATGCCACAGTGGTATCATCTCCAGTTAACAAGTTTAAGACAGTAAGTCGACTAGAAACACCAAAATCGCCCATCTCAGTCAGATCTCATGCCACAGCTGATCAAATAAATCCACGAGCAATGGACTATATCTCCAAAATCCCATTAAAACCTGGTACAATTTCTGAGAGGAAGGCTGGGATATATCCAAACCAAGATCACACAACTGATACTGTAATCCAACGAGAGACATCAGAATCACCCATCTCTGATTCTAGACTTGATGTACATGGTACAAATCCCAGTCTGAATAGTAATGATGACCTACCCAAAAGACGGGTTCTGACAAAATCAAAACTTAATATTACACAACCGAGGAATGGACAGATTAAGAGTTTGAACCCCATGAGTATAGACATTGAAAGACAAAAGAAAAAGGTACTAAGGAACAACACTTCTTTATCTTTGAGAAGTGATGTGATGAAAAGTGGCAGCGACCTGCCTACCGGACTTCCTCTTATGAGGCTAGAGAAGCAGCAAGAAATTACAAACCAACCAGAAAGAACTGGTCCCACTGGGAAAAGTCTAAGTAAGGCTCCTAGACATAGAAAACCATATATTTTGCAAAAGATACCAGTAAATGAAAGTAAAGTACTTGGCTCAGGAGGGCCAGAAAACACAACTGGAGTGACTGATTATACGATGACCAATGGGACAACACATTTTGATTCTAAAACTGTATCCAGCCCAAGTAATTTGTTAAATAGCACAGCCTATGACATGAGTCAATCAGTCAGGCCCACTTTGACAACACAGGGTATTGTGGATCAAGCTCACATAAAAAGAGCAAAAACTGCCCCTATAGTTGACGAATTAATCACAGTTTTTAATCGCCAGATTGAAAGTTCCTCTCAAACTACTGTGACCAAACCAAGACTTGAAAAACCTGGTGAGAGTTCAGGACAGGATTGGGTTTTGGACACAGTAAATAACATTGGAAGGGACTCACAACCACCTGTTGAGGAACTGACAAAAGGCACCAATAGAAGAACAGGAAAAACCCCATTCAGAACTAGCAGTGTAGATTCCAACCAGGAAAACCATAAGAAACCTCTCAGAGAAGGAAGGACTCGTACTCTTAATGGGAAGATGTCTCTAGCTGTAGTGAGCAGTGAGAGGAATGAGTTAAACCATCCAACAACTGCAGCCACTCCATACACGATAAAAACAGAGTTTAAGAACAATCATAGTAAAATGCCTCAGTTTACTCATCCTATTATGAAAACACCACATTTTATGGATCAAGATCATGCGGAACAAGCCAAAACCACTTCTGGAGTGAAAGTGTCAAATAAACATGATAATCACAGACTGGAAAACCCCAGCCAGGAAATGGAGTCCAAAAGATCTCATAGTGACAGTGGAAACAAAGAGCTGCAGAGTGCAAGCAATGGTCAAAGGTCCGGGGCGGTGACAGACTTGCAACCCAACTCTTTGGACAACATCCAAAACAGAGCAACTGGCTCAATGGCTATCATTATGGACATAGTCAAGGCCAGTACAGGCTCAAAGGTGTCAACCACATCTACAGAAAGTACCAATGAAAACAGAGCAACAGACACAAACCCTGTTGTTATGGACAAGATTGAGGCTAGTACAGAGGCGAATCGATTAACCCCATCCTCAGACAATGCTCCTGTCCCAAATAAGAGATATAGCAAAACTCCATTAGGACCTGCTGACTCAGTAGATAACAATAATGGGAATTCTTACCCAGTTGCTGTAAACAGAATGAACGGGGCAACCTTACACAAAAGCCAAGCTGGGCACACCAACAATAGAAATAACAAGAAACCACTCACTGTTAACAATATGGATGACAGACATGGCTTAGAGAAGCAGCTGCTCAGCAAATGTGATGGTCAGTGTGATCTTGTTCCAACTCCTCAATCAATACTCAACAGCCGTGAATCATCAAATAACGACAGAGGTAAGGAATGTGTTGCTATTTGTTGATCTTTGTTTGGTTATGCTTCAAAGGCATCAAAATATCCTGAAACATGCACATGCTTCCATGCTTTCACTGAAAGATGGAGCTCAAAAATAGTTACAGTACAATGGCAAAATGATTTATGCCTGCTCATTGCAGCCAAAGCCTGCAGTGCTTCAGACTGTCAGATCTTTTTTGACTAATTACATTTGTGGTCTGGGGGAGTTCATTTGGGTGCATCTGTATCTCTAGAACTTAAACATTTAGGTGAAAACAATCTGGGTAGGAAATTGTATAATAAAAACTTAACTACCAACAGCTGCACTCCAGCCCTACTGTTGGTCTGAGGCCTTGCTCAAAATTTAAATTGATTGCATATTTGGTCTGTTCTTCATTGCAAGGATCAATGGATGATAATAACTGGATGTCATATTTCACCTGAACAACAGTTGCTGTGCTTTTGGAAACACAGGAAACTGGAAGAGATCAATACTATTGTTTGCCTTTTGTCTATTGTAGCAGAATGGGGGCCCATTACAAAGTTTGAGTGATTAGCCAGTATTAAAATATTACAAATGGGGCATGTTAAATGATTTAAAAGGAAAGCTACCAGGTTTATTTTATGCACATGCACCTTTCTTGCTTCCAATTTGCTGTCCTCTGAAGAAAATAGATGCAGACGTGGTACCAGTGGCATCTCTAGAGAGTTCCAGAAGGGGCCATTGCTCCTGTTACAAAGAGACCTTAAATGAGGAATCTGAAATAGCATAATCATTTTATCCTGAAGACTTTCCCATGGTTGAAAACTTATTGAACATTACAAAGCTCTGACACTGGAAATTCCTTCCATAAATGTCCGAAAGCTAAGCATCTGGTCAAAACCTGGCCCACGAGCTGAGATGGTCTAGAATTGTCACTGGTGTAACCTCATTATTAGCATTAATTTTTAATTATGGACAGTAGTGCCAACAAGAAGGCAAATCATAGGTTTATATTAATTTATATTAAAGATAAAAATAGAGAAGCAGATGATGGAACAGTGTTTATAGCTACTATAACATAAGTGATAACTAGTCATGTGGCTATTCCACAACATTAAATGCAACTATAAACAGTTAAAAAGTGGTATAAGAGGATTAAAACACTTTGCATGTGCTGTTTCCAGGGAAAAAAATCACCCTATTATGGATCATGTTTTATTCCTTACGTATCAATCATCAACTGTAAGAACATAATTTAATTTCAGTAAATAAATTTAATAATCTAAAAAGAGTTTCTACTGCTCACAGATAAACCCTCCCAAGACTGTTCTGACTTCATCATGAGAAACCCAACAAGTGGCGTCTACAATGTGACACCAACCGGATCAGACAACAGGACCTTCCCTGTCTTCTGTGACATGAAGTCCTCTGGTGGAGGTTGGACTTTAATTCAGCATCGCTTCGATGGAAGCATCAGCTTCAATCGTACCTGGAATGACTATAAGAGGGGTTTTGGTAACTTAACGGGTGAGTTCTGGCTAGGTAACAACAAGATCCACTGGCTGACAACGACTAAAGCCATGGTACTGCGTATTGAACTTGAGGATCTAGATGGAATGAAGGAATATGCCCAGTACGACCACTTTCATGTGGCCAATGAAAGCCAATACTACAGGCTGACAATAGAAGGATATTCAGGCACAGCTGGAGACGCTATGCAGTACAGCAAAAAGTTCAACCACAACCAAAAGAACTTTACCACTCCAGATAGGGACAATGATCAGTACACCTCAGGAAACTGTGGAGCCTACTACAGCTCTGGATGGTGGTTTGATGCATGCATGGCTGCAAACCTGAACGGGAAATATTATGAGACAAGATATAGAGGAGTGCGAAATGGCATCTTTTGGGGCACATGGCATAATATCTCCATTGAGTCCTACCTAACCCATGACCGACAATCTTTTAAGACTGTTAGAATGATGATCAGACCCAGGACAATGCTTCTGATGAACTAGTTGATGCTGGTAGAGAAAATTCCTAAGATAGCTGTTGTACATACACTAGACCTGATTGGATAAGTTCTGGGGAAAATTTCTTTTCCCTTTTAGCAGACTGTTAAGCACTATTTTAATACTATCCAGTTCAGTATAGTTCCAGGACATTTTTGTTAGTGTTAAGACATGTTTATTTCTGGTTAACAGTTTGGTCCATTTACATTTTATGATGCAGAGGGTAGGATCAGACTCAGAATAAATATTTATTAAAGTTACTTATACAATGTCCTTATTTTTAAAATGATCATTGGTGAAATAAAAGGACTGAAGACAGCAGTAAAGCGCAAGGCAGTAAAAAGTGAGGTATTGAGGTGAACAAGATAGAAATTGTGCCCTGTGTCCAAAAGAAAATCTTATCTAAATGATGAGATGTTTCTGCTTTAAACAAAAGCTTCCTTCTATTTGGAATCATTACGTCCTGTGGAATGTGGGAATAAATTGGTTTTTATGCGCACTAGTGTTTAATGGAGGGTGAAAAATAAAACCCTACAGGACACAGAGCCGGATGTTCCTAATGTTTTTACCTTTTTAAACTGAACACATTTCACTATGTTTTGCTTTTGATACATAGATATTCATTTATTTTTTTATTTCAGAAATACTACATTGTACATACAAAAAAAGCTTACCATATTTAAGACATTTTCATGCTAAAAATATGATGTATGAATGAACTCATGCCGTTTATATAATTCATCCAATTACTACATTATGTTTAATATTGTATGATGATTTTCTTCCAACACTGTGTATCCCAGCTCTATATTTACATTTTATGGTTTTTACTTAATTTCTGCACTCATATTCCTTCTAAGCTAACCAATGGACCACAGCAAACTGGTAATTATGTAATGGGTTAAACACATTTTATTAATATATGCAAACATTAAAGGTTTTCTATGACTACATCAGGGATGGTATAATGTACAATGAAGTCAAATAAAAAAAAATAATTAAACATACCAACAATAAGCCTTAGTACATGTTTCCATCATCCTGAACAGTGCTCTTCTGCTGCAGTCTCACATCTTTCATAATGCTGGATAAAATCTCAACTTGCTCCAAGAACAGCATAAATTCTTACTGGCATGGATTTGTAAAGGAGCTAGAAACATTCCTTAGATGTAGTTGCGGCACGTTTATGGCATAAATCTCCTGTTCCACCGCATCCCTTAGGTTCTCTAATAGACCTGATGACTGTGGAAGCCACTGGAATTCACTGACATTACTGTCAGTTTTGTTGAAACAGTTTGAAAGGGCATGTGCTTCATGGCATGGTCGTGGTAAATTCTAATTCATATCACAGCAGAAATGCAACATTTTCCCCAATATTTAACTGTCCAGTTTTGATGAGCCTGTGGCTACTTTTTTTTTTTTTTAAACCAGAGAAAATCACAGTTCTTCCCTATTTTAAGTTTAGACTAAACCACTGAACTGCTTGACCATGACATCATGCACTGTATGTGTTAGGTTGCTGCCACATGATTGGTGATAAAATGCCTCATTGAGCAGGTGTACAGTTGTACCTAATAAAGTGTAATATACAGCAATATTTCACATAAAATGCCAGATCACATACAGTAACTTCCACATTTTGTAGAAAATGTGTAGAAAAGATACAGTCTGGAATTGAAATCAGGCTTCTGTGAAGCTGCAGGCTGTGTGAATGCTGAGACAGACTGAACTCCTGCTGTTTCTCAGCTTCTAAGAGACTGGGCCTAAATTGTACAAACTTTCTCATCTTGAATTAATCTAATCATGATAATTCTGTCCACGGTAATCTGGCTGTTTCAAGTTAAATAAAACCATGAGACGATATAATATTGTAGAAATGTGGGCTTTAATTACTCCATTTCTCCTGTGAATGAAAGTGAAGTTAATGGATATTTTTAAACGCACTTTTGCTTAACTACTGGAGTATTGCAAACTAATGATATGTAGCAAATGTATTATTCAGAAAATATAGTCAGGATAATTATTAAAAATAATTTTAAATATATTGAGATTACTATTACTAAAATTTGTTTTGTGGTAAACGAAATAATCACGTCGCTCCATTATTTTAAACTATATAAAATACACACACACAGTACTGTGCAAAAGTCTTAGGCACATGCAAACAAATGCTGTAGAGCCTTCAACAATAATGAAATTAAATGTTTATACATAAAAAAATACTATAAAGAGCAGTAGACAGTAATAAATGAAACAAATAGTAGTCTCAGGTACAGTGTGTGTAGGTTTATAAGGGAAATGAGCTGTAAGTGTTACTGAGCATCTTGCAGAAGCAGCTGCAGTTCTTCTGGAGACTTTGACTGTCGCACTCGCTTCTTATTTCTGCAGCAAAACCCAGCAGCCTTCATTATGTTTTTGTCTGAGAAGTGGTCTCTTACGTAATATGCTGCTTTCTTTACTTACATATAAACATTTTTCATTTAATTTTGTGCTGGAAAACTAATGCTTGGAAATCTAAAATGTTTTTGTACTGACTCGATAATGTAGAAGACATAAAATAGAAATCTATAACAAAGTTTGTACTAAAGAAATTAGGGTACTTAAGACTTTTGCATAGTACTGTATACATTGCTGTCGTAAATTGTTCAGAATCTGGATTAATCTATGTTCACAATGAAGTGATGCACCAGGTCAAAATTAAATAAAACTTAGAGCAATAATTTAACTTTTAATTTAACTCAGGGTTTAAAAAGATTTTCTCACAATATTCAAAGACTGAACAACATGTGAAGCAGAACTGAAGAAGCATTTACACATTTGTCCTAAACGACTCTTAACCAAACTGTCCTGTGTGGAATGTTAATGTTAGCACTTGACTACGGCAAAGCCAAAGTCTGGAGAGCATCAAATCTCCAGCCTTGTCTCAAATGAGGCTAAAAGCCTGGAACAATGAAAACCTCGCTAACCCTCTTGCCTCTGTAGTTCCAGATATTTACAGAAACATTAATGAACTGTTGATTTCAACATATTGCAGAAACCAAATATTTCCTATGAGAAAGGTTATTATTTTATTTACAGGAAAGGAAAAAAAACATTCACGATAGATATTAGAGGTACTTGCATAATGCCAGAACACAATCAACCTAAGCAGGACACTTAGTATGTCTTCGCTGAATGAGAGGTCCTGTGTAAACAAAATTCTTTCCAGTTAAATGCGACATAACATCACATAAGAAAACCAGCATCAACTATCCTTCTCTGAGCCAAATGCAAGTGTGAAGTTCCACTCATTTTACTCCATTACATAAGCCATTTCTTTTTTTCACACAACTAACCAGATGTCTGTGCACTGGAGACAAGTTTCCATGCTTGGTGTCTGGAATGAAAAAATGATAATCTGAAGAGTAAGCCTGGATGATTTTACATGTTTTACTTCTGGCTTTGAGAACAAATCATTCATGGTCTACACACAGCACAAAACAATGTCATAGATAAAGATAACCAGGAAGATGAAAGACACTGAATCTTGAAACAGTCTGTGTTTACCTTTTCACTGGTGGTCATGTAAAATAACTTGACTTGCTTAAGCACCAACATAACCAAACCCTCAATTTCAGACCAGCAGGTTTTTGGTGTCAGAACCTAACCAATTTTGACAGCAGAAAGTTGTCTCTTTAGGGGTGGTGGCTCAGTGATTAAGGCTTTGTGCTCCTGATCAGAATGTTGTGAGTTCAAATCCAGGCCCTTGAGAAAGTTACCAGCATTCTACTGGCAGAAATGCACTGTTGGTCTCCTTATAGCAAGACCCTCAACTGGTCAGTTTACATGTTTGGATTGGATTCTGCCTCATTATATAAGAATGTTTGGCTACATGTCTACAAGACTAACCACAGTTAATCAAGTTGTGTCTGGAGACTAGACCAGTATGAGGAATATTTCTGCAGTGGGTACTTCTAAAACCAGAGTCTTTTAAATACAAGTAACACTTTAGGTCAATATGGACTAAACTAAGATTAATTATTTAATGTTAATGTTTATCTAATGTGTGATTATCAACAATTTGGAAGTCTCCAGTGTCAGAATTTTGTAACAGTCAGAAGTAAAGCTGTAATATTACATTTTCAGACACAAGAAGGTCTTCAGCACAGAAGACTTCTTGGTAACATGACAAGCTGCATTTCTTTTTTTTTGGTCTTTTTAACATCAAAAAAAAATGAAAGGCTGGGGGAATGACTGTTTATATCTGCTATATAACACAAGTAATAACAGAAACGAACTTGCTTTGCGGTCATTCCACAACATGAAATATAACTGGATGAAAATTATGATGTGTCATTCTTTAATAAACTAAAATTTGAATTTAATTAGCTTGTTAACACAGAAGTATGTATATATCATTTACACAAACATCAGTTAATATAGGTGCTGAGGTTTCTGTTTTGTTAATGTTAACATTAATGCAATAAATAAAGTTAGTTTAGTGTACATTAATGTAAAGCACTAACAAGTAATATGTTTCTGCTGAGACAAGCATTCTGTACTGTTCATGGAGAGCATCAATTCAACACTACTTTACAGTATGGATGTGATGATTGCACAATTACTTAAAGTGAACAAGTATGAAAATATAATACCCAAAATTCATGAAGAAATCTCTAGACACACTTTGAAGGAACAGCCAAAAATAAAAAATACACATTTTTTCCTTTTATCCCAAATATAATCATTCTGTCTAGACAGGTTTGATATACAAGGTCAGCTTTCTTCACCATGTAGCTCCAGTGGTAACTTACATGTTGACAAGGCAGGTTTATTGCCTCCAGGTCCGCATCCTGGAATGCAGAACTGTAGTTCGAAGTCATTCAGATGATAATACAATTCCAGATTGTTTAGTATATGTGCTATTTTGTGTATAAAAGGTGTTGCTGAGGAAAACGTTGACATTTGAGGTGAATGTGATATTTTAATCATGACGTGCACAATGCTAAACCGGTAGCTATAAAGTTCCCTTACTTGTTAGCATCATTATTTAATAGATCCAGTGCAAAACTAAAGCGCTTCAGACACCAAATAGGTCCTGGATGATCACCTGCATTTGGGGTAAAGAGGAAACTGTGTAATCCAAAGACACACAGGATTTATTTATTTAAAAAAAAAAAAAAAAAAAAGTAAGCATGTAGTACCTGCTACCTGATACCCACAACATAAATCATCAGTCAATGTGTCCACTAATTAAGCTTTTCAATCTATAGGAACAGACATTCCTGCTCTTAGGCAGCAGATTCTTAAACATGTTGTCATTCTAATCCACGTGATCCACATGGACACTTATAAATAAGTGTGTTGTATAGTACACAAATTATATTTACAACTTCCTGCTCAGTCAAACAATGTCTTTCTGCTCAGTCTGTTCAGAAGTGGAAGACGTTGTAGCCAAGCTCCACCATGGCTCCGATAAGAAGAGCCCACAGTGGTATAAATATGAAACTCAGCCAGATCTCTGTCAGATTCTCCAGCCTTGCACACAGCAACAGACTGAAGGCCAGCTTTAACAAAATGGCAACCAGGTACCAAATTCGCTTCTTCAGGTTGTCAGCTGCGTTGCGCGGGTCGAAGCCCGGCTTACAGCGGCCAGCCATTTTTACAATGAGCATGAGCAGGAGAATGGTGTCAAAGGTCCAGACGGGAAGAAAGACGAGGAACCAGTTCCAGTGGATTTTATCATCCAATTTGAGGACCAGCATGATGAGGAAGATGAGGCTGAAGATCCAGGTGAGGAGCACTCGCTGTGCAAGAGACATGCTCATCCAGAAACGCTAACTCAGTCCTAAATCGGAATATGAAGACACACCAGGGAGGATATTTTAGTCATAGGCCTGATTTAAGAAGCACTAGATGTTTCCTACTTAGTTACTTTCCTATTGAATCACAAATGACCTCCTATACAAGTGCACTTACAATATACTCTACACCAGGGGCCTTCACTTAGAATTTGGGAAGGTCTAGTTACATACAATCCCTTGATTATAAAGTTAATGTATGACCTAATGTCAGTTGCCCTGTAGTTAGTCTCTTTACTAAGCTTCATTCAGCTAAATAATTTATATAAAAGCACATGACTTGATAAACCTCAACATAAGATCTGCAATGATTCATGTTTAGAAAACTGGAGTCGCTGAACAACAGCCAGGTGTTTTTCCCCATAGATTTCTTGGCTCTGCTACAGTATATATATATTTTTCCAAGTGCTCAGTTCTGGAGAGCTGGAATACTATGCTGGGTCTGTGAATTGACAACTGCTGCTCCACACCACATACACCATATGACCAAAAGTTCATGGACGCCTAACCATCACCCCCCTATATGCCTGCTGAACATCCCATTCCAGATTTAGTCCCCGTCTACTGTTATAATAACCTTCACTCTTCTAGGAAGGCTTTCCACTAAAGCGTAGCTGTGGGGATTTGTGCTAGCATTAGCGAGGTCAGGCACTGATGTTGGGTGAGGAGGCCTGGGGTGCAGTCGGTGTTTCCAGTTCATCCCATAAGTGTTCACTGAGGTTGAGGTCAGGACTCTGTGCACGACACTCGAGTTCTTCCACTCCACCCTTGGAAGACCATGTCTTCATGGAGTTTGCTTTGTGCACAGGGGCACTGTCATCCTAGAACATGTTTGGCCACTTAGTTCCCCAATGAAGGGAAATTGTAATGCTACAGCATACAAAGACATTCTATACAATTGTGTGCTTCCAACATTGTGGCAGTAGTTTTGGGAAGACCCACACACAGGTGTGATAGTCAGGTGTCCACAAACTTTTGGCCACCAAAGGTGTACATCAAAAAGTTATTATCTGAGATTTGATTAAAGCAGTTAGGGGTACATAAATGAAACCTCCTAGCATGTTTACAGAACACTGAATAATGCCACTGTTTAATTTGAAGCTTAACATTTGATATTTTAAGCATGCTTTTGCTGGCACTTGATAGCAAGGTTTAATAGTGCAATACACATCAAGTATCAAAAACAGTTTTAGTGTTAAGGGCAAACTGACAACCACAACAAGATTAGAGCTCTTTTTCCACGCACAGTGTGAATCACAGCTTTACTGTTGTCAGGATATTTGTGGTTGTTGGACTGTTTGTCAACCCAACAGTGACATTTTTTTTTTTTAAATAAATAAAAAACATCCTGCTACACTGCTGTCACTGATACACTCGTACTAGCGCCGCACACACAGACATTACTGACTATTGTCAGTGCAATGCTATACTGACAATGCTGCTAGCAACCAAATAATGTGATCTATGGCGGTCCACTTACACTTACACTATAGGCTGGAGGCTGACAGATTATATATAGCAACAAATGGACTTGTATGTTACTTGTAGCTAATAAAGTGGCAACTCGGCGTGTGTCTAATTAGGAGCAATACCAAAGCTAATGGCAAACAAACAAGTGGAAACTAACTATAGAATCATGTATGGTGGCCATTAAACTGGCTAATTTGGTTTTATATTTCATTCTGGTCACATACTGTATATTATACGAATTACAACACTTTGGTTTTCTTTAAAATGACGTCTATTGAGTGTAAAACTAGCTGGCTAACTAAACTAGCTCAAAAGCTAGCAACTGTAGCCAAGCTACCTAGCTAACTGACTGACTGACTAGGGCTGAATCCCACACGGCTCACTGCTCCCTATATTAGTGCACTACACATGCTAAAAGCAATAGTTTCTACGTGCCAGTTAGTACACTACATGGCCGCAGTGGATTCATTTGGGATTCAACCTAGCTTCAGCATTTTCAGCAAACAGCAAGAAAATAAAACAGGTGTCTTAACGCCAATAAAATGTCTTACCCAGACAAATAAAAAAAGTGCTTCTCGCTCGGCCCCAACACGAATTACTGACAAATACGGTGTTTTGATTTCGTACATATACGCTTCATATCTGCTTGCTCGCTTTCAACGCGCCTTCATTTTCTGCTCCATGGCAGTGAGGAACTGCAGAAACACTGTTATGTAGTTATGTGGATAAAGGCGCCCCTCAGTGGACTGGAGTCTTGAACCACTAGAAGCACACAACCCTGAACCACTAGAAGCAGAATTTAACCCAAACAACTCCAGAATTGTTGGCACAACACAAAAGAAAAGTCAAAAATTAATTCATTCATTTATTCATGTATCTTGGGTAATTGCTTTACCCAGGATCTGGAGCCTATCCCAGGAACCCTGGCCATGAGGCAGGAATACACCCTGGATGAGAAGCTAGAAGATGAGAAGAGGTTTGCATTGCAGCTTGTACTTGCAACTCACCACCTCATCTGTACACTCTGCTCAAACAAATCAGCATCCAAAGCTTCAACTTTCATGCTAATACTGCCATCAGCAGCATCATATTTATGATTTTTATCATTCATCAGATTTTTAACTAGCTGTCTGATAAAGGTGGTGTGTTGCTTCATTTGTCTTACACTTTTGGCAAAAGAACAGCTCCAGGTAATGACATCACTACTCCGAATCATCTATCATTCAGGAAGATCCATGAAAGACCACAGGCTGATTATGAAGGTCAGAGATGGGAAAAATCAACCTCTACTGGCTTTTTACGCAAGCGCAGTCCATTAAATGCAAGTAAACAGTAATATATCAATATTATAGAAACAATAAGCTTCTAGTGCAAATTATACTGTGCTTTAACACTGTAGTTGAAGTAGTACATGTGAAACCCCTCCTCAGGATGCAGTAAACACAGAAAAACAACAACAACAAAAAATGAGTAGGACACAAATCTATCATATGGCCCTTCAATCTGGGGTCAATTCTCCCACCTTGCTCCAACTGTTTCCTGGGTAGACTCGAAATCCACCACCACCCTGACCAAAATAAAGCACTTAATGAAGATGAATGAACGAATGAGGAGCATCAAATGAAACAGATAAAATCAGATACAGATTGTCCGATCAGATACAGATATCAGATTGTTCTTTTTTTATAATTAATTTTGTGATTAATACAGACTGCTATCTCATGGAGAGAGTGAACCATTACTATGGTATTACTATGGAGAGAGAGAGAGAGAGAGAGAGAGAGAGAGAGCTGTGACAATATTATTTCTACTGAAGATAAAATTAAATAACTAAGGACCTAATTTATAAGTATAAGTCTTTTTTTATCAGTCCTATGTAGAAGTGGTGTGGATGTTTAAAATGGCCTAATGTCTATATTTTTGTACATTTCTTAATGTTCTAGTAGACTACTAAATATGATCATGTCAAAATAACTACACACAGTAATGTTAATTAAACAAAAAAACATTGCAGTTGGATTTATTGATATCTAATTTAGGGAATGCTTTTAACAGTTAGCCTAGCCTGTGGATTTTGTCATGGGATTTTGCTATTGAACATTCACCAGCCCGAGACATGTGGCCATGCAAGAGAGACTTAATAAGACAAGAGAGACAGATGCCAAAAACCTGTGGAAAAAATGGAGAAAATAATCCTCTTTTTTATTGTTTTTATTTTTAACATACCTACTTTAACTGTGGCCTTGAAATGGTTGTACAGAAGATACCCTATGTTTGTGATTAATNACCTCTGGCATGTACTGTGTGCCTGTAACAGCACTGCAAATGTTTAGTTTTAGATAGTGACTCCTTACACTTAGTAAAGTATTTGTATTTATCTAAGAAATGTATGTATGTGGTTTGCAGGTAAACAGTGGCTTGTGCTCATGTTAATTTATAACATCTTTTGAAACCCGTTAATCTGTAGACAACATTACACATTATACAGTCGTTGTATTTTGATCTAGACGTTATATATATTGAATTAACTGTTTTGAGTTAGTCCTCTAGGTGGCGCTGTTGTGGAGCTGATCTTGATTCACTAGCAGCAGGTGATTGCAATTTCCGGTGAAAGACTATATTTTCCTAAATCTCGCACAGTCTGCCACGATCAGTGGAGTAATTAGAGCTCATTTCTTTATCCGTGTAAGTAGTAAGAGTAGCAAATCGTATAACACATTTGTTTTTATGATTTAATGTTTTTCTTGCTCATAATTTTACCGTCAGAGGAATTTGGACTGCTGGCTCAAGACTGACCTTTAGATACTCGTGCTATTGTGTAAGCTACGCAAATTTTTTTTCGTTTATTTAGTTATTTATTTTTACAGACCTAAGTATTCTTTAATGCATTATGGGGGAATCCTGTACGTCCAGAATAAAGAAATGACGGTAGGCAGCGCTGTAAATGATCAAGCAGGCCTGGAGAAACTGCTGGTAGAAAATGGCGGATGAGTGACGCATGTGTAAAGATGAACTTCTTCTTCTTTTCCTTTTTAGTAAATTTGAGAAAGTTGTTCGTGTTGTAGAAAACTAGAGCTATTTTACTGCTACAGATTTTCACCCTTTGTACCGCGACAAAACTTTTACTATAATTACTATAAATCACAGTATTTTTAGTGAAGCTTACATTAAGTACATGTTTGGAGATGCTATCCTCTTAGTGTTTAGATTAAAATTATTATAATTATTGTTCACAACTTCGTGAAAATGTTTTACTCAGTTTAAGGTAATGAAGTTGTGGGCATTTTTTCCTGATTTGTTTTCTCTTGCATTACCACATTCGACCACTGAGAGGCAATGGTGTATAATTCAATTTTAACGTTTTTAAGTTTTCCATATTTGGTTTGTCATGTGTTACTCGTGTCAATCGAAAGATTTTAATCCAGTTTAAAAGTTTGTTTAGAAAAACTACTTTCTAAACCAATGTGAGGATTTTGTATTCTCGTCTCTGATTGGTCAGTTTGTGAATTCATCATCATTTCAAACATTTTGTTTTTGTGTGAACTGGCACTTAAATAATAAAAAAATGACAAAAGTTTATGTAAACACATAGCGTTTGATAGCAGTTTTTATTGAACTATCGATCCATCATGAATTCCAAGGAAGCCTGACTCTTAAGTGTCTATAGCATGTTTAAAATACAAATATTTTATAGTAAGAACTAAAACTGTAGTCCTGGATACAACAAAAATATTTCCTGCGTACGATTTAACTTGATGTGGCAGCAGGTATTTAATCAGCGTCTCAAATTGTTAAATTATAGTGATGATTAATAAATTAAAACAACAATCTGTGGCAGACGTAACTATATATCCGGAACTATGT